>WURS02436383.1:0-15331 GCA_011762765.2 Rhinocypha anisoptera | reverse complement strand
TCTGTCTCTCTCTGTCTCTCTCTGTCTCTCTCTCTGTCTCTCTCTCTGTCTCTCTCTGTCTCTCTCTGTCTCTCTCTCTCTCTTTCTTACTCGCACATTAACTCATTCATTCTCTCATTCTCTCACTCTCAATTTTACTCACATTGTTACTATAGTTATAACTCCCAATCTTGCTCTTGATCATTTACTCTCTCTCTCTCTCTCTCTCTCTCTCTCTCTCTTACTCGCACATAAGCTCAGTCATTCTCTCATTCTCTCTCGCAAGGTACCAACATGTTTCGAATCGAGCCAACCAACTCACAAGCCTTCCTGATCATCACCTGGCAAAACAAAGAAATAGGCCAAATATGTCCCCAGTGTCCCGGGCTGTCTTCCTCGCAGCACCTCTTCAAACGAGCCAACTTTGGTGTGACCTTTCCCACCAATCTTGAGGTTTCTCTCAAAGCAACCCTTCTTGGTGCCGCCTTTCTTCTCGATCACCTCTTCTTTGAAACCACCATCAAAGCTAGGAAGATCGATAAGGAACAACTTTCACTTGTCAAGAAGAGTTCATTAATCAATTAAAGTATAAATAAATAAATAAAAATAATAATAAGTTAGAATCCTAACACAGAGTTGAATTCAAATTAGTTTAGAATTTAAATAACAACACACAAAAATAAATTCGAATCAGAAAAGAATTAGAATCATAACACACAAAGATAGATTCGAATCAAATAAGAATTCGAATCAAACTGTGCATGCGCGAGAAATGTCTCGACTGGCCTCATAGACCAAGGTTTTCTAAAAATTGAGTTATAGTTAAATTTTCTAAACGTTATTCATTCTTTACCAAACTAAAGTAAAGTTGTTTATATAAATAATAAAAATCTGTATCTTTGTATCCAAAAATTATTATTTGTACCTAACTTTGCAAAACTTTTGGTCTCTTCCTTACATTGGTTTCCTTTTGAAGAAAAAAACTTTTTTTCCTGTATGTTTCCTAAAAAATAATACTGTCTCCTGCATAAAGTGTTATGGCGATGTTTGTTTTTGTCCAAATATTGACACCTCTTTCTCTCTCTCTCTCTCTCTCGTATTCCCATCTCTCACCTTTTCTCTCTCATTTCTGATTGTGTATGGGCCAAAAATAGTGTTCGGCATCTTTGGCGGGTAAACAAACCGGGGGTTAAGCAGGTTTCAACACCACCAAAAAGAGACGACTTTCTCGTGAGATCCTTTCTTTCTCTCTCTCTCTCTCTCTCTCTCTCTCTCTCTCTCTCACTCTCTCTCTCTCTCTCTCTTACTATCCCAAGAGAGGTAGATAGAACTGGGCTATGAGGCCACAATATATAAACCCCTAAAACAAGTGGTCAACATATCCGGTCAGTTTTAGTTTTTTAGTAGTGTGCATGAAACACTGTGAAACAATGAATGCTAATCAAAGGCAATTTTCCCAACTGCTGCTGCTCTTTTGCTTAGTGTTTCGATTATCCCACGCTCAAGATGATGCCCAACAACTGTCTAGCCCTCTAAGTTCTCCAGCACCACAGGAAGTTGAACTACCAACGGAAGCGGAAAATGGAACCGATCGACATGGGAGAAGTAAGTTTACAATTCTTTTATATATTAACGAAAAGTATGATCGTGAGTTTCTACAATCAGATTAACGTTTTGACTATTCTTTTCGCGCAGTAAGATTCAAATTCTTATTCTATTCGAATCTAACTTTTGTTGTTATGATATGATTCGAATTTATTTTTTTGTTATGATTCTAACTCTTATCAAATTTGAATCTAACTTCCGTTGTTATGATTCGAATTCTTATCCGATTTAAATCTAACTTTTGTTATGATTTGAATTCTTATCCAATTCGAATTTAACTTTCGTTGTTATGATTCAAATTCTTATCCGATTAAAATCTAACTTTTGTTGTTATGATTCGAATTCTTAACCAATTTGATTCTAACTTTTTGTGTTACACTTTGAATTCTTAGTTAATTTGTATTTGCGCCATCTTTCTTGTAAAAAGATATTTACATAAAGTTTTATTTATTAAAATTTTATTTTTTTATTAATTATTTATCTCATCAGCATTCTTCGGCAATCTCGGCTTTCTCCGACCCACCATCTTCAACATAGTCCAATTTCCCAATGAAGAGTGTCTTGATGCTTCGAATCAAAGTGGCACTTGTTACACTGCGTTGGAGTGCAAGAAACTTGGTGGCAATCCAAGTTCTAAGTGTGCACGTGGACTTGGCACGTGTTGCATTAGTAAGCTATAAATAATTCTATAACTTTATAAACTTACTTAAAATTGTTCACCTACTTTCTTGATAGTGTCCCGAACGTGCCACAATAGTACTACAAACAAGGTGGTTTACTTCAAGAATCCGAATTTCCCAATGACGGACTCGTTGCAAACCTTTTGCGATCTCACGGTCAACATTGTCGATGCGGATATTTGTCAGTTGCGAATTGATTTTCTCGAATTCCAAATCGACTCACCGACCGAGGGAAATTGTCTGGGTGATAAGTTTACGGTCACCGCTTCCGGTATGACGCCTACTTCGGTGCCAATTTTGTGTGGAAACAACCGAAATCAACATCGTAAGTTAACATTTATACACGCAATAAATTGAGTGTTATTATTCCGTAATACTCTCTAATTTTTAATCGAGAAAATACATACCATTTGAAAGCCTATAATTCAAGAATTTAACGTTTGTTTTTTTGTTGATACACTAAGTTAGATCAGCTTCAAAAGAAAAATTGTCTTCAAAATATGATTTAATTGTAATTAAAAATTAGAATTGAATCCGCTAAGAATTGAAAGTGCAACACAAAAGTTAGAATTAAATTGGTTAAGAATTTGAATCATAAAAATAAAAGTTAGATTCGAATCTTACTGCGCATGTCGAGAAGTGTGACAAAAAAAGAAAAATGCCCAAACATGAACCTAAAAACTGACGACCATACTTTTCGTTAATAAATAGAAGATTTTAGACCAATAAAGTTAGTTAACACATAAACCGCTTTTAGACTATTGCGCATCCTTAATTGTTTTTTTCCTAACATTTTGGAAGTAGTTCTTATAAATAAATCAATTAATTCATATTCTTTCTAGTTTACATTTCTCTACCCACCAACCAAGAGAAGCGTTCGGTGTCGATAGTGTTCGAGACCAACTCACAAGGCGACTATCGATTTCATCTCAAAGTGACCCAAATCGACTGCCGAGTCCGTCAACCGGCCTCGAATAACACTCCATTTTCCTCGGTTACTCCAATTAACTCACGAGATGCTCGGTTCATCTACCAAAAAGTACCCTTCCAAATCACCTATCCGGCACCAACCGGATGTCTTCAGTACCACACTCTTCCAATGGGCACTATTGAAAGCTTCAATTTTGGACAGTATCTCAACAACTTGGACTATGCGATTTGCATCGAGAGACAGCCGGACACGTGTCGGGTGATCTACACCTCTTCGGATGCCAATTTTGGAATCGAAGCCGGCGTGACCAACACGATGCCTGGAGTGGGCGATGAACTCTGTGCCAACGACTACCTCCTTCTGGTTGGTGGCTCCAAGAATGGCGAGGGACAAACCAAAGATCGGTACTGTGGTGGAGTGTTATCCTACTCGAGCCAAGAACTCACCACAACACCGGTGATCAGTAAAGCGAACGGACCGATTGTGATTCGATTCCACTCGGACTCCAATGCTCATCTAACTCTCAAGGAAGGCTTCCGAGTGAAGTATGAACAAAGTCCCACCGATTGTTCCGTGCTGAACTCGGCCAACGCTAACCCACAGTCAACGTTGAATAATCCAAATGAGATTATCCCATCTCCGGTGGCGGTCGCTATTGAATCACCCAATTTCAAGCCAATCAAGCTGCCAATGTATCAGAGTGAGAATAACCTTCAGAGCTATTTAGAAAGCAAGGATAGTAATAATAATAATAATAGATATAATGTGACAGCTAGGTCCAGTCACAGCATGTCCAAGTCGACCAGAGCTAATGGAAAGCATTTGGTTTTCTAGTAAAAAAATGTAATAAATCTAATATAATAATCTGAAAGCTTCAAATTCAAATTGATTAGATTTTGAAACTTAACTTTTCTTTGGCTGAATCTTTTTGAAATGATAGTTTGATTCAAATTGACTTGAATTTTCAATTCTATGTCTCCCATTGTGTTTCAAACATCTTATTTGCAAATAAGTGCTCACGGATTCAAATTCAAGTTGGAAATCAAAATTTTATTTTAATATATTCACTATACACTTTAAGTTAACTTTTTAGAGTTTAATTTAAGCTTTAAACAAATGTTTATCTTTGACATCAGTCTCTCTCTCTGGTCTCTAGTTATTTTTTAAATGTATCATAATCTTTATCTTAATGTTCTCTTAATCTTATATATATACCTTTGTTTGTTTAATCTCTTCATTTAAATAAAATAAAACTCATGTGAAACTTTTTGTAAATTTAAAGTGAATCAGAGAGCAAAATTAAAAAAAAATTGAACTACAAATTCGTTATTTAGAATATTTATCATCAATTTTTTTACTGTATCTACAAAAAACGTTACAAGTGTTTTTGATGTATTTGAAATGTGTATTATATAATAAAGGTGAGATTAGTTAGATTAGTATGGATTGGGCCGTTGAGGTCGAGTGGGATCAAACAATCGGGGATCATCGGCAAACTTGGGATCACGGTAGAAGGGAGACATGAGGCCAAACTTGATGGCTCGAGTTATCTCCTTCTTCAGAGCTTGATGCTGAGTCTCGCACAAACCGGTGATGTGCTTGTCGTACATCTTTCCAGTGTAGGGCGATACGAACTGACTTAGAAGTCGAACGTTCTGAGTGGATAAATCCAACAATATTAAAGATTTATATAATAATCTCCTATATATTAATGAATAATATGGTCGTGGTTTCTATGTTCTATAAGTTCTGTCATTTTTTTGGCATTCTGCCACCCACGTTTTTAAACTGTGAGAGTTACGTTAATTCCACTGTGCTTAACAGATTCAAATCCAACTTTGGTTGTTGTGATTCGAATTCATCCTCAATTCGAATCTAACTTTCACTGTTGTGATTCGAATTCATCACCGATTCGAATCTAACTTTCACTATTGTGGTTCGAATTAATCACCGATTCGAATCTAACTTTCTTTGTTATATAATTCAAATTTTATTCCGATTCGATTCAAATGTTGTGCATAGCTCTGCGAATTCTAATTCAATTTAATTTAGAACTTTTCCAATTCTCACTCGATTAGATTCAAGTCTGACCTTGGCGGCTTTAGCGCAGGCCTTCTTGTAAAATTTTTAAAATTAAAAAGTAATATCCGAAAAATCCAAGTTAAATTTCCCCAAAAAACTAACCTTGTAGTCGAGCTCAACCTGAAAGCGGCACAAGATGCACTGAGGTTTCTCCTTTAGGTACGGATTTTGCACAGTGGGATCCGGCTAAATAGAAGGGGATAAATAGAATAATAAACAAATTAAAATTAGGTTAGATATTATGATAAACATTTTAATAATAATGTAAATAATCACCAAGAAGAAAAACGCAATTTACTGACAAACTTACAAACAATTTGTCAATAAACAATCACTTTGTGACAATTGAATAGTTGTCTAGATTGAGAAGTGTAATTGCAAATTAATTTGGGTTGCAATTAAAACAGATTGTTAAACCGAGATGATACGGTCATACTTCTCCATTAAAATTAACAGATTTTATAAAATCCAAACAAACCTGATCGTCGTCGTCATCATTGCACGAAGAAGCTTTTGTGCTAAATCGTAGGTTTTGTTGGTTGCGAAGGAGAAAAAGTTGACTGGCCTGAGAAGATCCACGCACAACCTTGGACATTGCGATAGGCTTGAAAGCTAAGAAAAAACAATTTTGCAAAAATTAATCAAAATAATTATAATCATAATTAACTAATTACCCAGATTAACGACAGACATCAAGAAGCTCATTCTCGATTATATAATAAAAAGAAAGAAGAAATGAAGATTAAGAAAAAAGTGACAAAGTTAATCTAAATGCATCAGAAAGCATGCATCCAAAACATGTGATTTCGTAACGTCATCTGTTGACGGCCCACGTGGAAAATTATCAAAACATAAACACAAACACTTGTTGTTTTGGTGTTTTGCATGTTAAGATTTTTTTGTGGTTTTAATTTTAAAAAATTATTTTTTCTCCAATATGACCTACCCGATTGATCCGAGATTATCAACCCTGACCGTTCGCGAGCTTCCAGTAGGCCGAAAGCAACAACTATCGGGATATCTCAATGTGGAACAGGTGATTTTTTTAATAGTCACATCAATAACAGAAACATTAGAAACAACATATGCTCGTTATTCTTATTGTTATCATATTAATGTTATAATTGCTATTTTATTTTATTTCTCTTAATTTTTTAAAATCTATCTCTAATTTACACACCAAAATTGTGAAAGAGTGGAATGAGTTTGATCTATCAAATAGCATACAAACGACATGCTTATCTCCTGTTATATTAATGGCAAATACAAAATTTGGTAGTTTTATTTGCCCTATTCTATATTTAGACAATTTCATGTTCTGCCACTCGGCTATTTCGCACTGTAACAGTTAAGCTACTTCCACTATGCTTAACCGATTCAAATCAAACTTTCGTTGTTGTGATTCAAATTCATAACCAATTCGAATGTAACTTTCACTGTTGTGATTCGAATCTAATTTTCTGTATTATGATTCGAATTTTATTCCGATTAGATTAGAATGTTGTGCATAATTCTTCGAATTCTCATTCAATTTATTTCGAACTTTAATTCTCACTCGATTCGATTCGAATTTTTTTGCATATTCATTCGAATTATAACTCGAGTTATAACTTTTGTAAAATTTTACTCTTAATGTAACATCTTACACACACTGACCATGAAACACTGCTGTACTATTTTTAATAGAACAGTGGTTTTATAAAATATTATTAAAACTAAACTAATGTGGAACAGGTGATTCCAGCGGAATGTGGCCTGGCACGGGACTATCGTGGCCTGGCCCAACAAGCCTCTCTTCCTCACTCGGAATTGGCCAAGTTGGAAAAGTTACCCGACCCGACCGGGTCCCTTCTAACCTTTCACACCGTGGCAAAAATGACCGTTTTTAGCTTGTGTGAAATATTGCTTCAGATCGGTCGATTCGACGTGTTGGATGATATGATTCCGGTTATACTTGAAGATTTGAAGACACTCCAACCTCAGGCTAAAAGTAGGAAATAAGAGAAAGACTTTAAAAAAGAACTTCTCCTATATATATCTTATATTAATGACAAATACAAAATTTAGTAGTTTTCTATGCCCTATTCTATACTTAGACAATTTTATGTTCTGCCACTTAGCTATTTTGCACTGTGAAAGTTATCCTTCTTCCACTGTGCTTTACCGATTCGAATCTAACTTTTGTTGTTGTGATTCGAATCTTTAACCGATTCAAATCTAACTTTCACTGTTGTGATTCGAATCTAACTTTCTGTGTTATGATTCAAATTTTATTCCGATTCGATTCGAATGTTTTGCACAACTCTTTGAATTCTCATTCAATTTGATTCGAACTTTTCCAATTCTCGCTCGATTCGATTCGAATTTTTTGCATATCCCTTTTGAATTATGATAACTCAAGTTTAACCTCGGCGGCTTTACCCTCGTTTTTCAACAAGAGGCAGACGGCACTACTTGTGGGTAAAATAATTTAATTACTAAAATTTGTTTTATAGAAGATGCTATCTCGTACGCCATTCCACGAGATGAGACAATCTGGTACGACGCCTACGTTTGTTACGCCGACTCCGATCTTGAGTTCGTGAAACAACTCGCCAAGTATCTCGAAGATGACCGAGGTTTTCGGCTTTTTATCCGTGACCGTGATCTAATTGGTGGCGAGTGGATCTATGCCACCTTTGCGCGACTAATTGAGACCCAGTGCCGACGGATGATCATCGTCTTGTCGCCGGACTTTCTCCGTTGTCCCGAGTGTAACTTTCAAACCGAATTTGCAACCGGATTGTCAATTGACAAACGGGTTCGAATTCTGGTACCGGTCATTCTTAAACACTGTGATTTGCCTGCCATTCTTCAACAGTTGTCGAAGATTGATCTTTCCGGCTCGGCGCAGAGGTAAGTCGGTAACTTGAGATTTTAAGGTTAGGGTTTTGGTAATTTGGAATTGAAACTTTACTTCCGATTTTAAATTTTGAGTTCTAGCTCTACTGCACACATGGTCTATTCTCAGTGTGCTGTCATTTTGTGTTTTCTGTAACATTTCTCATGCGCATGCGCAGTAAGATTCGAACTCATACCCGATTCGAATCTAACTTTGGTGGTTATGATTCTAATTTTTAACTGATTCGATTTTAACTTTCGTAGTGATGATTTGAATTCTTAATCTATTCGTATCTAACTTTCGATGTTATGATTCGAATTTTATTAACTGATTCGATTCTAACTTTTGGTGTTATTATTCTAATTATTAATCGATTCTAATCTAACTTTCGTGGTTATGATTCGAATTCTTAATCGATTCGTTATAACTTTTTGTGTTACACTTCAAATTCTTATTCAGTTTGATTTTAATTTTTAATTACTATTCGAATTCTGATAACTCGAGTAGGAAGTCGACGACTTTGCAGCCATTTTTTATTAAGCAAACGTCGCTTTAGCTAAATAAAAATAATTAGTTAATTAAAATTAAAATAATAACTTATTTTCTACATATCTCGATTTAGCGTAAATCCCGATTGGTCCTGGAGACGGCTAGTAATGTCGATCCAAGCCGACCATCAACGGTCGGGATTTGCAGCACCAACTCGACCTGCAATCTTACCTGCCACACCTGAGATATCTGAACCGTTTCCACCACCGCCACCTTCGTTACCACCTACACCAGTGATTCAAGAAGTGATGGAACTACAAACCGTGCAGCAGCCGCATCCCTTGCAAACCAACGTATCTGTGATATCGAACGCTTCCGCTTCCTCCACCGCATCCTCGATGGATCACGGGGAGATGACTCAACTGATTGACCTTGAAGATCGTCTTCCGCCAGTACCGGAAACACCTCCTGGAACTAGTTCCGGTTTGAAGAAACACTCGTCGAATTGGCTCAAGACGATCAAGAGAAAGATCAAGGTTGCTCTTTGAAAGAGAGATCGATGAGGTTTACTAATACTCAACTATACTGATGCACTCAAAGCAAAACGGGTGATTGGAAATTCGAATTGTATACGTTTGAAATTCGAATTGTATAAGTTTAAAATTTAAATTCTATTCGTTTAAAATTCGAATTGAATACGTTTGAAAGTCGAATTGTATACGTTTGAAATTCGAATTGTATACGTTTATAATTCGAATCTATATATTTTTCGAATTCTATATACTTTTAAAATTCAATTTTTACCCTCTTACAAACATAATCTACCTAATTCCACTACAACTATACACTTTAAAACGCCAAAGTAAGTGTTTCACTTCTTGTGTTACTTTCTGTGCAATTTTTTTTGTAATCACTTTTGTTTGGGTGCAATATTCACTTTTTTAAACTTTAAAACACTAATGCAATGTTCCTAAGTACAACAGAAACTACAAACACTCGTCATTTGAATTACGAAAAATCTACACAAAAAATATCAATTCTAAAACATATCCATTGTTCACATTATTTCCCCAATTTTATGCTTAAATTACACCTATACACAAAATGAGCTCAAAATTGATTGTGACCCTTTTTTTAGAAAACGATTTCTTTTGTGTTTTTATATTATTTTAAGATTTTCAATTATATATATTTTTTATAATTTATAATTGTTTTATTTTAAATTAATTAATTATTTTATTTTTATATATCATAATAATTAGTGGTCTTTTGTCTGTATTTGTAGATTTGTATGTGTGTGTAGGTAGATGAGATTTGATTGTTAGCGCGAAGAATAGAACACAAGGAAATACATTAGAGAGAGAGAGAGAGAGCGAGAGAGAAGACACACAGAAACAAGAAAGTGATATAAGATAAATCAAAGGTGTAAAATATAGTAGTGAGAGAGAGAGAGAAATGAGCATATTATTACACAACAGCAACCAAAAAGAAATGTAAATTTTGGTAAATATAAGCAAAAACAATTAGATCTGAAACACAGTTTAAAGTTAAGGAGAAAGTGAGATATGATGAGAGATTTTTATGAGAGAGAGAGAGAGAGATTTGGACCAATTTTTTTTCATCACACTATCACATTAAGTAAAACTGTGGTTAGAACATTAATAATAATAATAATAAACACGGAAAATACACAGATAAAATCAAAATTTAAATAAAAAATAAATAAAAATATAGTAATAATAAAATTAAAATAGCAAAAATCTGGTAAATAGGATTTTTTTGGCAAATGAAAAAGAGAGAGAGGTCAAAGGTCAAGAATGATATTTTTGGGCAGGAAAATGAATGATAATGTGGTCTATAATATAGAGGAATAATTTTGGGGTTAAGTTTTATTGATTCAGTGTAGAAAAAGCTGCACTTTTATTTATTTCTTTCATTTCATTAGGATATGTTTTGGTTAGCTTAGGTATATGATATAATAATGAGGATGAAATTGATTGATTCTGTGTGTTTTACACTTTTTTGTGACGATAAAAAAAGAAAACATTTTTTTGTTGTACTTATTACAAAAAAAAGAGTTAAAGAGAGAAAAGTATACAAGGCACCAACGCAAACTTTAAAATAATTAATAATTATTAAATAATGTTAAAATGTATATATAATAATATAATATAAAAATGTTAATTATTAAAGTAGAAAAACACGTTTTTGGAAGTGAATATGAATTGGATGTGTGTTGGTCGGTTAAGCTTGGTTTTAGAGAGAGAGAGAGAGAGAGAGGAAGATAGAGAAATGAGAGAGAGAGAGAGAGAGAGAGAGAGGAAGATAAAGAAATAAGAGAGAGAATGAACTAGAATGTCACAATGGTTTGAATTTCGAATTTGAACATCTGAATTCGAATTCCGTTTCGAAAATTTGGACTTGCTCTTCTTGGTCCACATATTTTTTTTGTTGTATGATGATGATCGAACTCATCAATGTTGTGGAAGCATCTGGTAGGGTAGGTTTCCCTGTGGACCGGGGCCCTTGCCTCGGCCCGCTTGACTAGGCAACGGTGGTGCTCGTTTCATTGGCATGATTTGAACCTTTGGAACAACAACAAATATAAAATTGATTAGTATTTTTAGGCACACAAAGAAATCCTAAAATTGACTTTATTTTATGGATTTAGAGAAAGAGAGAGAGAAAGAGAATTATTAAAAGAGATTTTGACAGTTATTTTGCAGAGCTTTAAACTTTATTAATTAAAACTGCACTGCAACAACTTTAATTTAATTTAAAGCAACATTTTTTAGTTTAGAAATTTTCTCATACTCTGATTTGTGTCACCACATGATTTAAGAGAATAGGTAAAATGTTATTCTTTGATCTCCTATATATTGTCGTGGTTTTCTATGTTCTATGTTCTGTCATTTTTTAGTATTCTGCTACCCACGTTTTTGTACTGTGAGAGTTACTCTACTTCTACTGTACTTAACCGATTCGATTCGAATGATGTGCATAACTCTTCGGATTCTTATTAAATTTGATTCGAACTTTTAAAATTCTCACTCAATTTGATTCGAATTGTTTGCATATTCCTTCTAATTATGATAACTCAAGTTTGACCTCGGCTACTTAGCTGTCGTTTTTTTACAAGAGGTAGACAGCGCTTTAGCCCTCTTGTAAAAAAATCTAATTGTAATATCACTTACCGGATGTCGGCCAAACTTGGTGTCCAACATGGATTCTTGCTCACTGGGATGCAAGACGCCCGCTCCACCTCTGGTACCCCTTTCGAACTCGAACTGAATCGGAATTCGTTGCCGGTACAAATTGGGTGCCTCATCATGGTAGGCCATCTGAGCTCCGTTGGCGGCGTTCATCGCCTTACGTCTCAAATTTGCCCGATGAAAGCAACACCCGATGGTGACCGCAAAGAGCAGTGCGATCAGTATTGCAATGGGTGGAATGATCATCGCGAGAAGCTTGTCACCGACATACTCCGGTGTCGGGTACTGGTCCACTTGGTCAATCTCATCAATGTTGATTACTTTGGGTGGCTCCGGTGTGACCGGCTCTTCCGCTTCCTTCTCCTCTTCCTCCTCCTCGGTTCCGCTCAGCTCTTTGATTGGCTTCGATCCGATGATCCTTGAGTTGAGAACTGAGTCGTGTGAGCAAACCGATTTTGGCGTCCACTCCACACTCATAAATCGAACATTGGCTTCGACCGAATCGAAGAGCATCGCGTAGACATCAAGCACGTCCAGTTGTGAGGTGTTTCCAGGGATGTCGAGGTGAGTGGCGGAGAAGTCCTCGCCGGATCGCGGAAACAGTCTACCGTAGATGTCGCGAGTGAGCATATCTCGTGGGCAGGTTTGCGTCTCGAACACCGAGCCCCCGCCGAACGCGTTGGTGTTATGCGAATAGCTTGTCACCAGGCTTCGGTTGGTCCAGATGAACTCGTAGAAGTAATCACCGGTCATCAGTGCTCGTTTAGCTCTATGGTTGGACTTCCGGTTAATCTTGTGATAGTGATGGTGATAAGACCGGTGAGACCGATGGCTTCGTTTTCGTTTCTTCTTCTTCTCCACTGTGGAAGGTGACGAGGCTTCAAGGTCGGAATCTTCACTGGTTTCACTCACAACCTCATCCACCGCATTCGAAGCCACATCAAACACAGCAGCCGTGTCTTCCGAGATCTTCGCATTCGACTCGGGAACGTAGTACACCGGTTCCTCTTCTCTCGAGTATCGATTTCGTGTGATATCGAGCATGCGCAGTGCGTCCAGATTCGAGTTACCCATCAATCTCGTGGCGATGGACTGGGCAATTTGGAAGTAATCCTTCGGGGTGAGCCTTTGTGCCGATCGAGATTCCTGTTCGATGTTGCGCAACAGGAAACTCATGGTCACCTCGAAGAGGTAATCCTCTCGAGTGTTGCCATCGTGAACGACATCTATGACGAATACGTCACGTTCACTTGCACCAGTGAACGGATCCTCCGCAATCAACTTTAGCTCATAGGTTCGAACATGTTCATGTTTGTACGGCAGTCCATAGATGGTCTGTTCGTGTCGGTCGAAGAAGAGAAACTCGGGTAGGTCGACTTCCGGTTCCACAGGAGCCAGTGATAGTTTGAGTTGCCGTGTGTCGATCTGTCGCGACACCGAGTAGACAGTGTCCTTTGGAATCAAGAATTTGAAGGCTTCGCCAAGTTTGAACGGCCCTAAACGATTGAGTCGGTTGCTGAAGACAATCTTCTCTCGGTTGCGTCCGATGGTGGAGTCAGTGGCTGCGGCATAGCTGCCACACGCGGATCGTGCAATGAACTGTCGTTTGACCTTGACCAGTGAGAACTCGGGTGCCAGTGCGGTGCGTAACTCATTGGACGGGGTCATGAAACCCTCCTCGTCTTCCGGGTAGGTCACGTCGTAGAGTCGGGTGAACAGTTTGTTGACCTCGTTCACGGGACATGGGTGTCGACGCAGCGAGTCGTTGGTCCACGTGATTGACCTAGTGAGAGAGAGAGAGAGAGAATGTGAGTGAGAGAGAGAGTAAGAATGGGAATGAGAGAGAGTGAAAATGGGAGTGAGAGTGGGAATAGGAGTGAGAATGAGAGTGAGTGAAAATGATATTGTGAGTGAGAGTGAGTGAAAATGTGAGTAAGGGAGAGAGAGAGAGAGAGTAAAAATGGGAGTTAGAGAGAGTGAGAATGTGAGTGAGAAGGAAAGAGAATGAGAATGTGAGTAAGAGAGAGAGAGAGAGAGGAAAAGAGATAGTGTAAGCTACAGAAAATTCGAATTTAGTTGCAATAAATAATTTTTCAGTTGAACTTTGGATTATTTTTCCCAAATATAATGCAATTTTTAATGCACACAACTAAAATTAAAATTTGATCTATTTTACACTATATATAGTACTTTTTTACTTTATTAAACTTCAAAGTTAAACTAAAATCGAATATATATTAATTTCAAGTTTTCTGTGTGCATCTCAGGAAAGACCAAACCTAAAAGAAAGTTTCTATAGAAACTTTCTGTAGAAAAACTTTGGTAGTGCATTTTAGCATTTAGCAAAGAAACTTCTAGGAACTCTCTTCTCCATATATATAAATACTCAGGATTGTTTTCTCTGTGATCTTTATGTAGTAAGCGAAAGTTGAAGAGAAAGACAGACACAAAAATTAGACATGACGGAGACTCGAGAGAAAGAGAGAGAGAGAGGGAAATCGGGTACTTTTCTTTCACCCAAACATTAACATCCCAAAACGGTGCTACTTTTGCAAATCAAATATCTTACACACAAATCATGTCAAGAATTTCTAGTTAGGTATGCAATTCTCATATGTAAGCCTTACAGTCAGGTCATTCTCATCTACATAAACACATTTGCATTAGGAGGGGGCCAATTCAATCTGGCCTACACTGTTTTATTATAGCGCTTTCTCTCTTTTTTTCTCTCTCTATTACTCGCCAAAAAGCTCATTTGCCATGCAAATTGATGAGATGGTCGTTTTGTCGAAAAAATCTCCCAAAAAACGCCCACAAAATGACATCGAACTTGTCAAAACAAGATAATAATAAAAACATGTCAATTTTTGTTGCCTACTGTTCATTATTCATAATCAAATTTGGTCAATTTTAGCGAAAAAGGGAGAGAAAGAAAGAGAAGCAGAAAATGCCAAAATTACAGTATTCCCCTCAATATTCCAACTAATGATGAATGTTGAGGGAGGTTTAGATAAGGAAAAAGTTCGAATATGGGGGTTTTTTAACTAGGGGCATCAAATGTGAGCTAGATCATCAAAAACTTTGAATATGCCTATTTTTAATAAATCAATTTTACAAATAAATGTCCTAATTTTTAGAATACTAGCCAATTTTTTATAATTTGTCACTCACTGATCAGGATATACTGGTTATTTTTTAATTATTTTACAACACATATCATTTGAATCAACGTTGAATTAATTTTAAACCGATTGTCATCTTCATTACTATCTATTTGTTTAAGTCAATTTATTAATGGGTCAGTTCTGATTGAAGATTCGAATCTATCTAGTTGTTTAAAAAACAAAAAACCCCAGTGGTTAAAAGTGACAAAAAGTAGTAAATCAAAAATTTAAAATACGTCAATATGAAATAACCAGAGATGTTTGACCAGTCTCAGCTGCCCACTGGGTGGCGCGAGCAATTTTATTTT
>WURS02436372.1:0-15332 GCA_011762765.2 Rhinocypha anisoptera | reverse complement strand
CAGTGTGGATCGGGAAGTGGGGGGGAGCCGAAAAGGGGGGGGGGAGATTATTGAGTTACACCGTTTAAGGATGTATTGGCTCTACAAACCCTGGTCAAAAGTTACTGATTCGACACCAAGCGATTATCGGGCTTTTTGCTATATTTACGAAGAGCATCTGAATCAAATGGATTTTAGTTAGTCGTTATTAGTACTTGATGTATTTTTTTTGGGCAGATGGATTCGATATTTACATCAATTTTAAGCTCAATGGACCCTATTTCGACTTCCTTAACCCACCTATGGACTTGAAACATGAAAAACATTGTACGGCTCAAATTTTTATTTGCTTTATTGTGATTCTTTCTTTGACTGACTAATATGTGTATGGGAAAAAGTTTTATCGAAAATTACTTATTTTATGATCATAATTGAAAAAAATAAAACAAACCGATTTCTTATAGCTTAACATTTCTGGCAACTTCGCCTATATTCACACGTTGTCATCACTGCACTACGAAGGTGGACGCTAACTCGTCAGTTTTTTCGAATGGAAATAAAAATTCGTTTTAGATATGAACAATAAATTATATTGTACTTATTATTAATTGAAAAGAAATGTCAAGTGACAAACATTACTTTTGGAAAGGACTGAGAATATGGTATATCAAAAAATGGTATAACACAGTCTAAATGAGTGCGACTTTGCCACGTTTATGCCTTGCAATTAAAGAAATTCGTGGAGTAGCTGCAATTTATTATATATATGTCGTGTACTATTCACTGATTGATTGTTTTTATCGATGATATCGAATTATAAGACAATTATTTATTACCCTTAAATGTTTCAATGGTAGTAGTAGTATTATTGTTTATAGAGAGCGCTTCGACGGCTATGGTCATTTCGCACCTCTTTATCTCATAGAGAAAACCCATCTGCACAAACACAACATCCATGCCCTGGGCGGGATTCGAGCCCGCGACCTTTGGGTTAGCTGGCGAGCACGCTACCCACCAGGCTAACCCGGTCGGCGATAGAATTGGTCCTGACAAAAAAAATAACCTGAATACTAAGTGTTCTCACCTTTCCAGCAAAAAGTATCAATGTAAATATGTTATTTAAATAGTTTGGCTCATGATTACCCACATATATATTCCTCAAGGTACTCCTCAACTGAAAGAATTGCTGAAAATCGATATAAATCAAATTAAATATTCCTTAAGTAAGACAATTTCTCTTTAAAGCTGAAAGAGATATTCTTCCTTTCTTACCGGAATTCTGCTTTTATATTAACAAAAATATAAAGGAGATAAAAGATCCATGATGAAACGACTATGTCTGTACCTCTGATCTTATTTCATGCGTCTACGTCTAATTCATAAATAGCATATCCTTTTTTCTGTGATATACAGTGATTTCAGAGTATATTATGAAAAAAGCTTGATTCATTGTCAATTCAATCACTCAAAGTAAAAGACACATATATAAAAAATTAATTCTGCATTCTCTCATTTATATACATCTATAGAAGCCAAAGAATAACTTCTCAAGAAAACAACATATTGCTGACACTTTTTCCCACTGTATAATATAGAATCTACTCTTAAAGAGAGAGAGTAAGTGCAGGAAATAATATATGCAGGAAACTATAAATAATAGTATTTTTATATAGAGACGGCATGCTACCCCTTTGAATGATAAAAGTTTATATTTCTGAAAATAAAAGAAATACATTATAGGTTTTTAGTGTTACAATTTTTCAACTGAAAATTATCTTTTTACTATTTCTCCTCAATGGAATTCAACGCCTATTATTTTACTTCACGTTATTGATTTCTATTATAAGGGAAAAATAATTTAACTTTTGAGTGATATTTGAGATAATTTAATAAATAGTAAAGACCCTTCTCACTGTAACATTTAGTTTAAATGAGAAAATAGATCGGAAATTCAAGATATAAAGACTTAAGAGTGAAGAGTGACGAGAATATTTTTATTTGTCGAAGAAAGAATGATCAAACGTTAATTTTTGCTCGCGAAAAAATAAATATTATACTGTATTTACGAATTAATGTGGGAGAACTAAAATGAGTTGAATTAACTTTAACTTTCAAAAAGCGATCACAAGATTCCTTCCATAAAAAGAATGGTTATTCCGTGTAACCTGATCAAATTACACTTAAAAAGATTTTCATTACTCTTCCAGAAAATAAGAATCTTTTTTTCTTTTTACTGCTTCTTAGAATCAACTTTAATCATAAGTCATTTATTGAACTCATCCCTATTTCTGTCCACTACAATTTTTCTATAATTTCCCTGTTTATTGATTTTTATTATCCCATTTTCTGTTGTTTCATCAATAGCTTGTACCAATCTTACAATAAATAATATTAAGTACGTGTTAACGTTGATAAATTTAATTTATCCCGCCAAATACGCAACACTCTTTACGAACCGTTACACGGGTTGCATTAGAACGCCTACGTCACCTAATTTTATAATCAACATTGAAATTTTTATCGCAACTGAGTGTCAAAAATTACATCACATAATGGAAAGTGACAATCCCTCAAAGTAACTTTCATTAAATATGTATTGGTCGCATAAGAAATATTATTAATGCGAAAGCTTTGCAAGAGTCGATGAAGGAGTCGATGAAGTGAGTCGGGTTGAATCCATGTGCTTTTCAAGTACTCGTATTTTTTGCATAATTTCACTTTTAACATTATTGTGAATTTATTTTCGGCTCACTTAAAACAACAGAATAATACTTAATAACCATTTGAATCTGCGAAGGTCTGTTCATGCGTAATTGAATTGAACAGTAAATTAAATGGATTAATCGAGGAAGTTTTAAGTATTTAAACCCCATAAATTAATGAACATTGATGCGTTAAAGTATTACCACTACTTAAAAATAATTGTTATAAATTGATATAAATGTTCCAAGGTCAAATTACAAGAGGGAAAAACTCCTCTCATGCAGGCGCAACACTTCAATTGAAAATATTAGTAAACAGAATAAGATGAAGAATTTGGCAATGGTTAAAGATCACATTACAATTCTATTCGATCTTGATAGTGGAATATTCAAAATTAACAAACGAAATACCTTGGAAGAAAAAGTTATTATTAAATATTATTATGTATCTGCCAGTAAGTAAATATGATTAAGAATAATATATGCCATGTCCAAAGTCCAAATACCTACACTTTTCGTAAAAAAAGACTGGCTCACAAGTTTATTTGTAACTAGAGAAGAGATTATGAATCTCCCTAACAGCTAATATGGTGTAATATAGTAGAAACAATAACACTTATTAAGTTATGTGAATGCGGCATGGCGCGATTCCATTTGGAACATGGTGATTTACGGTGATAACTTGAACATGTATCCGCTCAAAAGAAAAAGGAGCATCTTCATGGAAAATCCTTCATCTACACGCTTAAATTTTTCCGTATTGATATTAGACGGAACCGTGTTTGGGAGTGATGAAGCGAGAGACGAATTGGAAAAGACGGAAGCCTAGAGGCTCGACTTTAAAACTTCATTTCTCTGAAGTCAAAAATCCAAAAAACATCCCAATTAGTCTTTGAGGAAACATAATAGTCAACAAAGATAGAACTCAGAGAGTACTAAAGTCGAAGTTATTAAGGGCCGTTGATAGCTTTATTAGAATGAATATGTTTTGAAAAAAGTATTATGAATGACAAATTATCAAACCCCGCCATAAAAAAGTAACATATAAAGGTATTTATTAAAAATATATAATATATTTATATATCATTATTAATATATATTATATATATATATTTATAGGATGTTGGTAATATTTTGGTTAAACACAGGGATACTGTTTTAGACCCAGGTATGATGAACATAAGACCACAGAATAACAAGAAAAAGAAAACAAGGTGGAAAAAGAGCGTATCAAAATATCACAGAGAAAATAAAAAGAAGACGATTTATAAAAATATTAAAAGTGTTGGTAATGAAAGTAATAGAGACCATGGCGGTCAATGGATTCAACGTAAAAGAAATGGGATAAAAGTAAGTAAAAAGAGAAATACACTGATGTGAGTTTCAATAAATACAACCTAATATCAAATATAATCAAAATACTGAAAGATTATACCGGCCAGGAAGAAGACATTATGTACTTAAACAGTATTACTGACGACCGCATATACAAAATAAGGGTATGTGAAAAGTTCCGTTAATAAGAGAAACTTTTCCGAAAGAAGGGAGCATGGCATGGCCTTCAGTAAAGGCCATGTCAAAATAGTTAAAAACCCTTAGATGTAGCCGAGTAATGTATTGACCGGAAATGTATTTATATTCGTGAGGCGAATAAATGTAAGATGTCTGTGTTCCACTATATTCAGGCCTAAATCCCATTTGAAATTCCAGCACCGAGAACAGAAATTTTCCAAACCTACCTCCTGCAGAACGGGATCAGGATTTATGTGGCGTTGGTCTAAAAACATTCCGATGCGTCCAAGTGAACCGAAAGGTAAAATTGACTCTCTAATCCTGCCTTGGATAGTTCTTGATAAGAGGTATATAATAAAATTCTTTGTCCACCAGCGGAAGGTATCATCAACCTTCGTCGGTGCAAATGGGTCCCGAGGGAAAAGAAGAACACCGCCTCGTATCGCTCCACACATTTATCCTTTCCGCCTATGAAAATTTCCTTCCTTCTGATAGCCTCATTCTTATACCGTAAACATGGAACACTTTTCAAACTTCCTTCTGGAAGCAATTTTTTTCTACGAGGAGGGACGCGTACGCAGGGGAAATAAAATGGGGTCTATTCTCCCCGCTCCTTATGAGTGGGGAGGAAGGAGAAAGTGAGCCACCATCTGTGATAAGGCTGTCCTTGTGGGATCCGCGAGGGGCTGGTGTTTGCGAAAAAAAATCTCGTGTTGAGATGCGATCGCTGACCCCTCCTGACATCCCGGGGACGATCTGGTAAAGAAGTGCGTGTCCGGAATACATGAAAGGCCCACACCTTCCCTCTCATGAGGCATTATGTCCAATCTAAAGGAAGAATAGTGTTTCCGATCCTTATTTCGAAATTTTCCCCTTGAGGTTGTTTCCTCAAAGACTTCACAGTTGTGAATGACTATTCATTTATTTTCAGGTTTTGGACACTATTCCATACGTAAATTAAGTTAGAAACATGTTCACTCACGCTTTATTTGGGTTTATTAAGTATCGCATACTTCAAAATTATATTTACGTTTATCTTTCCGGGTTATGAAAAATATTGAGAATTGGATAGAATAGTTTTGCATTAACTCACATTCTCATAAAAACTATATCGGAGAACAAGGTAGACACAGAGAATTTAATATTACTAAGGATTGTAATTATTTCCATTTGAAATTTACGATTCTAGCATGAAATACAATTAGATAACATATTGGAACAATTAAGGTGTTACTTCTCTGCCAGTTATATTGATGGTTCACTAATGGTAGTTCACTTATGATGGTTCATTATTGACGGATATTCAGATCAGAATTATTCTACGATAATATAGGTCAGATAATACGATTTCAGAGATTTTGGAAGTATTTGAACGACAGCATGCACTGGGTGTTTAATCAGCTACCTGCATATCTGCAGTTGCAACTTATTCACCGGTTTCATTCCAGGTATCCTCCATGCATTTCCTCCAGAGACATGATGCCAACGTATGAAGTGAATAAGGTATTTAAAATAATGGGTACAGGTGTGACATCTGTTAAGATTTCAAATTATAAATATAAAAATTCACCATAAATGACGTCTATTGAATCCGACTTGACAAATTCAGGTTGACCGAATATCGCGGATGTTTGTGTTGAAGAGAAATGTAGTTTATTCGTAATTGGTTGCCCATATCTTGGAATACCATTTGGTGTGTTGAAAAGTTGCTATATAAATTATAATTGTGATGAAACATAAACTAAGTAACTGCTGAAAATAACTACTTTTTGAAGTTAGGCACAGAAGTGACACTTATTTGAAACGACTTTTATCCAAAAATCTCTTATATTTAAAATCCTTATAGCACTGGAAAACAAATGCTAATGCTCTTATATTTATGATTTCTCCTGAAGTCGTGTTTTGTTATCAAATTTACGAAGGACTATATTAAGATGGAAATAGAGACGATATGGGCATTTTATCGTCGTAATACGATGGAGTACAACGATTCTTGGCTTCTATCCAAGTAGAAAAGTCTCTAAATGGCGCTTTCTGCGCAAAGAAGAGCCTACCATTTTCTTCGGAAAACGTACACAATATAGTTTTAAATTATGAAAAAGCTTGGCTCTTCGCTGAAGTGATTCAATAAGTACTTCAGAAGTAATGCAAAAAGCCACGTTCGACTACTAATAATTGATATATCTCACTCACAAATCGAAAAACAGCCAATTCATAATGCAATAAAAGCAGTTAAATCGCACACTATCTCTTGGAAAAAGCAAATTCAGATGTAAACTGGCCTACCTACGTAGTTTAGCTATGCATTGAATTAAAGAGGAAAAAATAGGCGATCTAGGAGATAAAAAGAGCTTGTAAGGAATACACTACTTATCAGGGTGTATGGAAGAATCCGAAGACGTCCCCGAGTGAGTATGGTAGAGAATAGCGGGAAAAGGACGTTTTTCTACAATTATGGCTAGATGGAAGGTTGAGAAACGAAACGACAGATAACAAAAAGTTATTAAGTGAAATTGAATACCTCTGGCTTTGCTATTATTGAGCTAGAGGAAATGGAATGAGCACTTATTTGTAACAATGATGATACCGATTTCATTTCATGATTTCCAAGTATCCCATTTCTTTAAAAATGGTATGTTTAGATATTATCAAAAAATATAACTCTTTATACAGTCTTTTCACTTATAAATAATACTATATATCTACAGCACATAATTGTAGGAGACGAAAAATGTCTGATAAAATGAATATTAAAAATAGTAAAGTATGAAGCATTTTATCCACGGTAATATTACAATACAAGAAATAGACTGTTACAACTTAACTCTAAAGGCGAGGAAATAGTTTCCGGCGTGACTTAGTGGAACTGCTTCATGATTAAATGAGACACAAACTTTGAAATTCCACATAAAATGTGGAATTTCAAAGTTTGCGTCTCATTTAATCTAAAGGAGAGGTCTAAGATTGTGATACCACGCTAAACTTGCAGTTTTAGCACACAACACCGGTAAGGAAAGAAGAATTGTAGAAGATATCTAATCAAGAGATAGTGGATGAGCAGAGAAGGATAAGAGACAGCTGCAAAGAATTTGGCGGGAAAAGGTGTCCGATAATAAGAATCCGAGAGAGTACAATTCGAATAAGCCGTTTAAAATCACCTTACATACTTCTCCGTCCAATTATTTCAGTCCCCAATTTGCAGACTAAACATTTTTGTTTGTACGATCTAATCGGAAGATGTTTAATAAAGAAAGAGGCATTAGTAACCACAGGTAAAACAATGCCAAAAGGATGACACATGAGTTTCCAACAATTTCATACCGAATAGGAACAAAGAAGATGAATATAATGATCGAATTAGTTACATTGTACATTAATAATTTAAATAAACTGAATGATTAAATAACGGTAAATATCATTTACACTTAAGGACATGAGGTCAGTAGTTAAAGAACAATTTTCGACTAATTTAAGAAAGAAATTAGGTATGTAACAGGGAGATAAAGAAAGCTTGAACGCCTGAGCCTGTCACGCAAAGTGGAAAAACTTCATCAAGATCTGCCGAGTAGTGAGTGAGACGAAAAGAATCAAAATGACTACAAAATTTGATTGAAGAATTCGTTTGGGAAATATTTATTTCATAAAGCTTTCATTCAGGACAAATAATAAGTTAGTGGTATTATAAAATTACAATTACGTATCTTTATGAAATCGGAATAAGGGATCCTCAGAAACTTTAATGAGAAATACGAGTAGCATATGAAAATAAGAAGGCAATTGTTTAGAAAAAATATTCACACACACACATATATATATATATACTCGTATATACCACAGAAAGATATACCTAGTTGATTTTTTTGTATATCGAGGGATTTGGCCAATTACAAACTCGAATTAACTCAATTTCCGACGTTTCGAATTAATTATAAATCATCCTCAGTGCAACTATGTTTTTCCATAGATCAATAAGAACAAAGAATCGTTCTATGCATGGTGTACAAAAACCTATTGCAGTACGGGTTTCAGAACACAAAAAGGATAAATCAAATAAATATAAATAAATAAATAGGAATAAAAAATCCAATATATATATATATGTCTCATTGTTTATTATCAGTTTATTTTTATTACCTAAAACTTATGGATGAATATTATAAGGCTCTTTCAAATATCCCAATTTTATGTCATTTTCATGTCGTCTAACAGCCTAGAATACTTGCTGAATATTGTCGAATCCAACACCAGTGAACTTAAAACTTGGAGTCCAAACTATGGAAATTAAATCATTTAATTATTGATTAAAATATTAATTCCTAAATTGGCATTTCAATATAAAAATTTGTTCTCGAGGGTGTAAAAAAAGGAGACGTATATCACACCCGTGAGCTAGATCATCTGATTTCAGCGAAATCTCCCGCCAACCAATTGGGGTCCCACCACTCGCGTACTCGCGAACCGCCCCGCACCCACCGACTCAATGATAGCCCCCCCTCCCCCCCATTAACAACCACCTCCTCCTTTTCCCGCCTTTCCCTCCCTCCTCTCTTCGCCTCCCATATATCTCCTCGCCAAACTGGTTTGAGGAACGCGACCGGGGGAAACTCTTGGTTCCCAGAAACGGGAGTGAGTCACTCGGCTTCCGAAGAACGTGTTTTTCAATACCAGGAATTACGTGGCGCATCTTGGCACATATCACGGCAGCCAATCCGTCTTCCACTCGCTACATTTGGCACTCAAAGAGGTCCCGCGGTCTACCTTAGGGTTTCAAATACGATATCCCGGACAAGGCCGCTGAATCAAGCCTCGGGTATTCGAGAAATGCTTTCCGGCGGGGATTTCCATAATTAAATTCTTATGCGAGTATCCTTGCCTATATTCTATTTTCATGTCATAATGTTGACATCGCGAATAATGTGTAAGAAATTAAAACAAATGTTTTGGTGTGTTTTCAATTTAAATCGGTAGAAAACAAATAAATGCCTTTTAATCGTTCATTTTTCATATGCATTTCATGAAAAAGTAATCTTATATCATTTAAGACTTCCTGCAATATACGTCTCGCTTTAAATTACCAGTACACAAGAAAAATTAAAAAGTTACGGGAGACCAACCAATAAAACTAAATGGAATGAATAATTTGCTCTCTGAGAGATGTGTAGAGATGAAGGAGCATTTAATGCAGGCAAATATATTTCCCAAATTAAATTTTTATATAAATTTGTGGTCTCATAATATTCTCTTTCAAAGAAAGCTGCTGGCAGTAGCAGATAATGTTAAGGTATTCAAAAAGGGATCAAAGTAAAAAATTATCTTCATAATTGCTATCATAAAAGAGTACTTCACGTGCTCTCAAGTCGTTTCAATCCTCGAGGAAAACATATCCACTCATTGTGTAATTTTAAACCTTATTCTTACATTTTCAACACATTAATGGAAATTTAAAACTTGATCACTACAACAGATTTTTAAAATCATATATTCTTTTGAAAACATTCAACAATTAAAAAGTGATATAAAATACACAACATAAAACAAGGTCACCCGGAACTATGAACGCGTAACGTGCGAGAATCATTTCGTGACCGAAACAACCTAAGACTTTTCGGTTCTGCGTGAAAAAATGTGTTAATGACACTGCCGTAATTATCACCTTTCTGACGGAAAACAAAATACATATGACTAATAATATGCCATTGATAAACAATTAAAACTCCAGATTCAGGCATTTAAAAGTAGAAACGAGAGCCGATATTACATAATGATCTTACTACCATCGATAAAATATTTAAAGCTTCATAAAATCATAAAACTTGTCATCTCAAAAATATTGTGAAACATAAACACGTAATACTCCATTACATTAATATTTACTACATAAGGGATCTTCAATATTTTATTTCAATAATCATTCTTTCAAAAAAACATTCATAGAAATCATTAATAATCTGGCAGGGCCTTCATGATAAAAATATATTTCCATGTCGTAAGGGCTCAAAGTCTAATGCTTAAAGATTTTATTCGAAATCCTTCTTCGAAGACCCAGCATAATAAATGCATCCAGATGAGAAAACTTTTTTTCCGCAGAATTAGCTCGGGGAAGTCTCCTGTGGCGTGAGGACGAAGCTGTCTGCAGGAAAAGGGACACAGAGATTGAAATATGGAAAAAGAAATAAAATGATCTCATCCTAATGGGGTCTACGACCTAGATCTAAAAATAAGCCAGAGATCTGACGGACGTGGCTTAGAATTCGTAGATTGATTAACGATGCGCTGTTTAAAATGAGTTTTGGAAAAGCAAAGCAGAGAACGGAAAGCGGAGGAAGTTTGCGTCATTGGAATACATCACGATGCCGATACGCAAACGTCCCCAGGCGTCCCTCCATGGTGTTTATCCATTTCCGCCATCTGATCTTCATGCCTTTGTTTCGCTTCACACGACAACGCGGAAGTCAAAAAATAACATTAAGTAGCTCAAGGGGGAATATGTTCCCATTTGGCATTTTGTCCAAATTAAATAGCACCTATAGAGCTGTATGGATTTTTGTCACTTAAAGATTTTACCCCATGTTTATCTCTGATTACATTTATCGATCGTCTGTTTCAACATAGGTAATCATTTATTCAAAATATATTAATCCACACATGTACAAAATACTCTGAAAGCCGCCGCTGGGCGTGCGACAGGGACTGAATCTACATCAGGCATACGTGCACACTTGCATGACTATTTAAAACGCAAACAATTCTTCGAAAAAATAATGTTTTACTGACATTAAAATCTCTGAGGCGAGTCATTGTTGACTCGGGACACGTATACAAGAATAGTTTTTACTACATGATAACAATTCTCATGCAAGGCTATCATAGGTTAATTGACTATTCATACGGCACAATTTTAGCGAATGCACAAACTTATGGTGCAGGCAAGCTTTTATCTATCCTATTAGTGATTGCGACCCCACTTGTTGTGCACTATAATGGTACGAGGAGTAAATGACATTTTAAACCCATCCTATATATCTCTCTGGTTTTCTGTTCAGATTCTGAATTACTGTAGTAAGATAACCCGGTCGCTACAGTAATCTGACTCAAATTTACGCAGTAAAGTTAACCTTCAAAATTCTACACATGAAGAAGTAGATCTCAACCTAAATCCTCCAATAAACCGTGACACTACTCCTATGATGATAACCACTTTTCACAAACCCAAAACCGAAAATACCTTGCAAATGACAAAGATGGATTCGCAATAACGGTAGAGGAGCGGTAGTTGATGATAAAAGTAGTTCTTACGAGACCCAACTGGCCCTCTTCGTTCAGGATATTATAATCTCGAGAGAAAATAATGTTCAGGTCGACGCTATATTTCTAGATTAAAAAAAAAACATTCGACAAAGTTCATCATGGGAAATTGCTCCTAAAGTTAGAAAACTACGGTATAGACAAGAGTGTCATAGGCTGGATTAATCATTTTTTAACAGATCACGAGCAGATGACCGTCATATGCGGTGTGTCAACCGAAAATAAGTCGTCTGGTGTCCCTCGAGGAAGCGTTATCGGTCCCATATTATTTCTCCTACACATTAACGACATTAATACTGAGGTCAACAGTAGTCTTCGTCTCTTCGCTCACGATGCGGTGGTATCACGGATATCTCCAGTGATGCAGATAGGGACTCATTGTTGAAGGACCTTAATGCGATTCAAAACTGGCGTGACATATGGGAGTTAGAATTAAATTTGAAAAAGTGAGTGTCGATGAACTTTGGAGAAAGTCCAGTTCACCCGAAAACTTTTAAAGCACTAAGAAAACAAAATTAATTAACGTGGAATGTACAAAATATATAGGTGTTACGATACCGAAATATCTGCCATGGGGAAAATATGATCGGAAAATTTGTGAAATGGCAAATAAAAAGTTGGGATTCATAAGAAGGGTAGTAGGGGAATGTAATGAGTGTATTGGACCCTCATGAGACAGGATTGGTGTTGGAGCTATGTGGAGTACAGCGTAGAGCACCTAGATTTGTGAAAGGTTATTAGCAATGTAACAAGCTTATTGGATAAATTAGGTCGGGAACCACTAGCTGAGCGTAGGCTGAAGCACAGGTTAAATTTATTACGCAAATTTCAGGAAGAACACTCCAGCAAATAAGTCAAAAATATATTACAAGTCCCGACATACGTACTAGGGTAGATCAGATCACGTACAGATTAATGCGCCTAAACTGCGCCAACAGAGCGTTGTAAATGTTCATTCGAACACGTTTTTGGTCTAACGTGCGGACAGCTTTCTCGTGCCTAAATGTTGATTTAATATGTGACAAACACGTTCTTTTGACATGTTCATAACCTCTGCTATCTCTCTCACTTTATTTCGGCAGTCGTATAGCACCATTTGGTGAACTTTGACGATGTTTTTATCGGTAGTTGCAGTTTTTGGACGTCCCAAACGTTTATTGCTTCCCAAGCTCTTACGGCCACGTTTAAATTCAGCTGGCCAAAATTTCACTGTGGTAAATCATGGTGCAGAGCCCCTATATATAGAATCCAACTCATCTGTGATTTACATAGGCCTTTCAAAAACAAATATTTAATAACAGCTCGATACTCAATTTTGTCCATTTTCACAAAAAAACTCTCATTAACTCACTCAAACAACTGTTACATAACAACTGCGCATCCAAAATGGCTGAAACTTTGTTGAGTAACTGTCAACAGATGAACAACGAAATTCACTAGCTTTTATTCACGAGTGCTACTATCTTCACGTTGAGGTCGGAAACTTTTCCAGTCCACCTTCGTATGTATATGACACACAACATTTTTTTCGAATTGTTCGACCACGATAGTAGTGCACATTTTAAAGTATTTTTGGGGCGTGATTTATATAGCCAAGAACCCGGCCGGGGTAGCCGAGAGGGTGCGCTCGTCCGCTAACCAAAATGGTCTCGGGTTCGAATCCCGCTAGGTAATGGATGTTGTGTTTGTCTTAAAATAATTTTCCCTGATTTGGCTGCCGTCAGCAAGGACGTGCCGCCGTTAAACCATGCCAAAACCTCGTAACAAAACTACCCCAGATTCGAATGGAAAAAAGTTTAAGACGCAAAAATATTATAACCAAGAAGTGAAAGCTCTTTAGGCGAAAAACTGATCCACACATTCCTAGTTTCTGAGCGAAAGTAATTAATAGGTGCTCTAGGTTATCCGTAGCCACGGACAGAAAGTTGGGTTATATTAAATCGATTATTGTTTTCATAGTAGCAACTCTGGAAGACGCACTTCTTCTCCCTCAATAGCAATCTTATTTACATGTCGTACTCAGAAAATATATTCAGAAAACACTCCAATTAATTAACAAAGTTTCGTAAAAGACTAAATTGAGAGAGCACGAGGGTGAACATTACCACGCGATCTCAGGTGTTGGTACCATGGATTCGCACATAGAAATTAAAAAAAAACATTTCAGCCACGCGGTTAATCAATCTACGTTAGCGGATCGGGGTGAAATAACTTTCGTGAATTTGAAAACCAATGAAAGAAGGAGCGATTTTTCCATCTGTGTTCCGATTTACATTGATAGGACGGAGGAAATTCAACAAACTAAGCTTTTCCTTCTGCCCTAATCGATTTCACGTCCGGATGAAGAATCTTTACGCTCCCGTCACGAGTGACTGAGGGTTTCCTTCATCATCCGATTACCTTTCCTCTTTCCCTTTTATAGCAAGTGAAACTAATTTCTTCCAAAGAATTCCTCTGAAAAATTCGCGTATCCTCTCCTGGAACAGTGAAAATATTTTTAAAAAACGTTGTAGACGGATAGTTTGGAAAGATAATTGGAAAACGTTTGTTTCAGCCATGGGTAAATTAACCGATTAGAGCAAAAACAAGCTAAACTTTTTGCGGCATGGTTTGACCTATAAAAATTTGCCTCTACCCATGAATCGGATGAATTTACGAACAAGCTAAAAACGCGTTTCATCTCGCAAGATTCGAATTGTCCTCCATGGAAATCATGACAGTTAATCGTAGTATCTTAGATTATATACTTAATTTGCACTGCGCCTAACGTTCACCGAGGAGGCCTTCACTTCCATGACATTTAGAATTACTTTGTTAAAGATATTGGTGTTAATAATTAGTATATTTCCCCAAATAAAATTAAGAATGCATGACCGATTTAGAAAATCATCGATAACCTTCAGAAGATTACTGTCGAAACAAGTAGTTTCCTGTAGGGAATTTAGAAGAATTAACTTTGCTATTTCCACATAAAGATTTATTTGGTCCGACCATGGTTTCGTTAAATAGTAACATTATCAGGGTCAAGCCCTATTATTTTTTATTATCAAGCATGCCCTTGATAATGTTACTATGTAACGAAACCATTGTCGGACCAAATAGATCTTGATGTGGAAATAGCAAAGTTAATTCTTCAAAATTCCCTACGATGAATGACTTCCACAAAGCTACGCCCGCAACTGTATACAATGTTCGTATACTGTTAAATTTATTCGTGTTATATTAAAAATTAAACTATCATTGTTTATATACTAATGGTGATTCCTTGTTAGTTTCAGAAAAACGTTAATCTTCATTAACTAGGACGTTCAAGGACAAAAAATATTTTTTAATGATAGACCATGATAATTTTAAAAATCCTTAAAATTTATTATTTGTAGCGATGAATTCAAAGTCATCTTAAAACTTAGTTTCTGATATTACTATACAATGAAGAATATTTTGGCATTACGGGTAAATTAACTTTGGTTTCATAGGTACGATTTAAATCAAGCCGTTAAGTAATAAGGGAAATTTTCGTGCATATGCATTCTGGACTCAACAGAATTAAAGAGGAATTACCAGCCATGGATGAATAGGAAAGTAAGGGTTTGTTCTTCTCCATTCCTCCATTTTGCTTTCGGAAACAATTGTCGACTGAGTCGAGGGAGTTCGAGGGAGGGGAAAAGTAGTAGGGGAGTTGAAGGGAGAGTGAAGGCCCCGTGAAGAAATGACTTTCTTGAAGAAAGTGAGTCGGAAGGTTTGGGAAAGAGGGAAAGAAAGCAGATTATAAAGAGAGCAGGGGAAGCGCGTAAGCACCGTGGAGAAGGGAGTGGCATTTCGAGTTTGGTGTGT
>WURS02436362.1:0-15332 GCA_011762765.2 Rhinocypha anisoptera | reverse complement strand
CGCGCAATTTTTCGTGTTTACACGGTGAATGTTGGACCCTGCAAGTGTTCGCGCATTAACTCGCGCGAGTACATGCATCGTGTAAATACCCCTTTAAGCAGACATTCATCTGCGTCGAAAATATGACAGCCGATTGGCCGAAACCGAAGGGTCTTTCGTGGCCGAAGACATTGAATCCTGCTGCTCCCTTGCATGACTGCTAAACGGTCGCAACTTGGAGATGTAATTCATCCACTAGTTCTGTCATCTTCATCTCGTTAGTTTTATATGTAGACTTTATAGTTGGGCTTACTCTAAGGCCTTTTAATTAAAAATCTTTAGATACTGAAATACTAAGTTCCACTTTGGCAAAATGTATATTCGTTGCACATTAGTTGTCGGCTGATTCATTTTTTCCAATTGCGAGTTGGCACGATTACCCCAGCATAAGCTGTCACCTCGTCGCCCTGAGATGTCACAGTATTTAATTTGTACGTGACGTCTTAATGCCTATATAACCGGGAAACGAAAAAAGTTTTTTTCTGAAAGGTCTCCATGATTTTAGGTTCGTGATATGATGTGCCATAGTATGACGGGGTACGCACTGTATCTTCAACCTCATCTTTGATGTAATCTGCTTAAAATTTACACAATACAAGCAATATATATTTGATCCTACGATCAATGAGCATTATAGGATGTTACAACACCCATACAAGAGAATGCGACGTACGCTGTCTGTAGTAGTATTCATTTCCATAAAAATTGTCCTTAACAGATGTGTCACAGCGGTCAGGAGTCATCAAAAGAAGAACAAAAATACAATATACTAAAAACAATAAATTTACATTTTGCATAAAACTATAGATTTACATATTACGACAAATATAATTGGGAAAGCACCAATATGCACTTTCATCAGAATTATTTACAAATTTAGTTTACAGTTTCTGTTCATTTGTCATATATTCTATACTCCTCTACATTATTAAAACATTCTTTCAACAATAGTCTACAAAATTTTTGTTTAAAAATCTTTTCACATGTAATTTTCTTAATACCACCTGGGAGCATATTAAACTATTGTGCTCCTTTGACCTTGGCTTGTTTTTCAAACAATTTTAGTTTATGTTGTCTTACCAAGTACTTATTACTACTTCTTATTTCATAATTATGGACCTCCTTACCACTTTTCAGAAAATTTAGGTTATTATATGTGTGTACAAGTTTTTAAAAGCTAGTTTCCATGACGCTTTTGATTTTTAGTTGGCTATATATCTAATAGCTTTCTTTCAGAGCACTAAAATGTGTTGTAAATTTGATTTAGAGGTGTGCCCCCACAATTCAATACCAGAAGTCTGATGAAAATGAATAATACTGGAATAGGCTATTCTCATGACACTTTGTGAGACCCTATCTTTTAAATTCATGAGCACATGAATGTTTTTGCTGACCTTAATTATGAGATCTTAGATGTGATTGTTCCGTGTTATCCGTTCATCTAATATCAGTGGGTGGATGGGTGGATTTTTGTTTGGTTAGAATCTGTTCGTCAATAAAATATCGGTTTTCTGAGGATTTTTTACCTGTTTTGAATTCCATATAATTAATTTTTGCTTAAATTTAATAAATTATCATTAAAATGCTGTACAATATTATTTAGGACAATATTCCCTATAACTTCAAGTCCTAATATGTTTTATTCTTTACTATAATTGAGGTTTCATCAACATAAAGTATTATGTTCTATGACTTAACTACCCCGTTTTTAGACTGAATTTTTACCAGTTGTTTCCTATTTGATAAATATGATTTTAACAGATTTAATACCTCTCCTCTGATTCCACGCATTTCTAGTTTGATACAAAGTAATTTGTGATTGACACATTCAAAAACCTTTGTCAGGTATACATAAAAATCATTGAAATTCCTTATCTATACTGGCAAATATCTCTTCCATAAAGTTAATGACTGCAGTCATTGGGGTTTTCCCTTTTAAGAACCCATATTCAGAATTACAAAATTCCCTATGGACATTGAAAAAAGACACAAGCCTTTCCTTTATAGTCATGTCTTTATAATCTAAATAAGCGCATATCGCAATTACGTGTAATTTCACTTTAACTTATTTCATAATCGTACTAAGCTGACTCAAATTCATTTAACAAAATTTTCGACGTTCCACGGCTTAAAATTAATAGTTCTAATAACTAATTCTAATTTTGTTAGAGAAATATCGAACAATCTTCCGAAGGTACATGTGACAGTGGGGCGAATGAAATAAGAGTTCTCCTGTCTTTGTGATAGTCATAAATATATGGAACTACATAAGGTTTAACCTGTAATTTGCAAACCGTAATCTTATGTCTTATGAAGTTTTCACAATCATCTTCAATCTGAAATGTAAAAACTTACTCATAATTATGCCCCGTGTAAATACGTAAACAAAAACTATAGACGCTAGCGTTCCATAGTAAGTCAAATTGTCCATAGTTTTCGTCTTCTCTCGGCGGAAATGATTAATTGTATGAAATCATTTTTAGATACAGTCACACAAGATTAATCTGATCACCCACACTACTTGCTACCTCGCCAAGCTTGTTAGTTCTCCTTTAAAAATGATGCATATACGTTGAAAACGGTCAAGTCTTTCAATAAAACACGTGCGGAAATTACCAAGTGTGTCTGCTCCCTTCAAAACACTTCAAACAATAGCTTCCATGCTTCAAAATCAATTTAATCTTACCTGATAAAACCACCAGGTGTTTTTCAAATAGTACAAACATTAAAATGGTCTTCACAGCAGTAGAATCGAGAATTTTTATTGTTTGGTTGGCAAAATATTCTAGCTGGCATAAACCACAATTTTCGTGTTCTTTTTTATTTAGAGGTAATGAAAGGTATGATTTCTTGGGTTCACTAACGGTTGTCGAGTGACATCGTGTCGCAAAACTATTTTTATAAGATGTGTATCTCTTCCTCGTGGCACATTGTGGCTGTTGTCTCACAGCAATATGCATGTTATGAGTCCGAAGCAACAGTTCGATGCAGGACGTAAGGGAGAACGGGAGAGTAAGGACAACAACGGGACACGTATCTCACTGACACGGATCGACCTTGGGGGTAGCGTGCTTTTACTTTTAAGCAGACAAACTTCTGCGTCGGAATTATGACAGCCGATGTGCCGAAACCAAAGGGTATTTCATGTTCTCAGACATTTAATCCTGTTCCCTTGCCTTACTGCTAAATGGTCAGAACTTCGAGAAGCTAATGTAGTGCCCATTCATCCACAAGTTCTGTCATTTTTATTCCGTTACTTTTACCTGTAATATTAGCAGTTAGGCTAACTCTAAGTCGACTAATTTTCCCATTTGCGAGTCGGAACGATTAACCGAGCATAAGCTGTCATCCCGTTACACTGAGTTATCACAATATATATGTATACTGTGTACATTACATCTTAATGCCTATCTACCCGGGAAACGAACAAAGTTTTTTCTCAAAGCCTCCCTGATTTGACGTGCGTGATATGATGTGCCATTGTTTGACGGGTTCAAGCTTTTCTTTGGAGTAATATGCTTAAAATTTACACAATGCATAAAAAACACAGTATACGACCCGAATGTTGGTATGTTAAGTGAGGGTAGAGCTCATCTAGGACTAAGCCCACGGCGTGTGGAAATTCACACATCAGGAAAAAGGGGCCAGTTCATTGCCCTCTGCCGCCTGTAGTTTCCTTCGAAGATGTGGTACCCGAAAAAATCACTCAGCTTGGGTTTATCTGGAGGTGTCCGGAATCGTCACCGGGTTTCGAACCCGGTTCCCCCGGTCAGTAGCCAAGCACTCTGCCCACTGGGCTACCTCGACCTCACGCAATACATACAACCTATATTTCTGCCTACGATCAATGAGTATTATAGGAAGTTATATTACCCATCCAAGAGAACGCGACGTACGCTGCCTGCCTTCCTCGTTAACTTGATGACGATGCCGGCCATGCCCCTACTGTTCTCTGATCGTGCAAGGAGTAAATGACATTTAAATTGTTCCAGTGTGTCTCATATCAAGTGTGTAGTCTGATCTACTGTTGTAAGACGATGCAGGCATTACGCCTTTATCCTCTTCGTTGAAGTGAGATCCAATACAGGGGGTACAGGTCAAATTTACACAGTAAATTTAAACTGTATTTTAACCAACGATCAACGCATGGCTACCAAACTCCAAGACCTTCAAACACATCCATACCGATTTTGATGTGAAAAGTTTTACGTGTCTATTTCTTTTGTACCTACTAGGCTGTGATACCTACTATCGGAATAAAAATTATTGATACTAGAGTTTAAGTTGCAGTTACAGGAAACTGGGTTTGGAAACGTTACGTTCCAGCGAAGCTGTGAAGGGTATTTGAAACATTTGTTAATTCTTGCATGTTGCAACAACGTTGCATGAGAAACTGAAGTGGCGGGTGTGGCATGGAAAGAGATCGCGGATACACTGCGGTAAAAAAGTCGACTTTGTCTGCGTTTTCCTTGTATTCCAAAGCTTAAGTCAAATAATTGGTACTACATATATTTGTTTATGCCCGAAAAACATTTCTAGAAAAGAAGATTAAAAATTTTTTGTCTCATGCCATGAAGCGCGGAATAAAATAAAATTTGTCATACCGATCACACGCTGAGCTTGATTTCTTGTAACTGAAGTGTAAACTCTAGTATGTCCATAATTTTTATTCCGATAGTAGTAGTAAATGCCAGGAAAATTGTGAATCATGTTCATTGTTGGTCCGGTGCTCTTGTATCCTGTTCTATAATAACACAAAAAAATGCTGTGTAGTCGAGGGGGCGTCCTCTCGTCTCCCCCCTTCTTTTTCTCGTCGAAGACATTTTCCAGTCGCCTAATTTTGTCGTGCTTAATATGACGACAATATTGCGTGGCCTCTGGATGGTGAGAGAGACACAGGCACAGTATCGTGGATGGAGTGACAACTTCCTCCCTATCCCTCTTCCTGCCCCACCCGATAGATGGCGAGAGGGATACTGGAGGAATGGTGCTCCTCTCTTCCTCGAGTCGAATTTAAATGACATCCCAGAAAGAGATAATGTTTTATTGTCTACCGGGTATCACCAATTACTAGTATATATTTCTTACAACTCATCAATAAAAATAGTAATAACACGCAATTGACATTGTAATCGACTATTATCTAGGTACTACATACACAATTGTTTGACGTACACATAATATTAAAAAATGTCTTTTTGAGAAAAAAGGAAAAAAGATTTTATGATGATGTGGTTTCACTAGTAGAAACATATTTTTAGAGGCTCTCGCGAGCCTAAAACTTCCTCCTTCCCCTTCCATTCCCTCCCTTGTTTACACTTCCTCCCATGGTCTGAAGATCCTATTAGTGCTGACCAGAATTGAAACAACACATTGGAAAAAATAGAAACAGTGACAGAAATTGTTAAATTTAGACAGGATTCAATGATCTGGAAAAATTTCTTTAAGTAGCATATCGTGAAGTTTATTTTTAAAAGATGGCGAGAGAACGGCATTTCCTCAAGTAGGTTTGGAATGAGTTCCGTAGTTTCGCGAATGCCACGACAAACGACTTTAGGAAAGTATTTGTACGATGGGGTAAAATTCTAGGTTGCTCGGATCCGTTCTTGTAACATTTTAATGTGAAGTAGTTCTATAATAGAACATATCTGTTCGATATGAAGGCCCGATAAAAGCAAAAAAGAGAGAGAAATTGAATCCTGTCGCATTAGAATTTGTTGTAACGAGCCAAGAGGTTGGATGAGGCCGCGAATGGAATGTCTTCTTTGCCTTTTCGCCCGGGCGCCGGGTGACCACTCGCGCGGAGGCAGTGTGTCTTGTAGAAGGAAGCGAGGACACGTTCGGCGTTTGTCGAGTGACGCTGCGAGTTTTTCAATTGATGGCAGCTCAGTAATCGCTTCGATTTAGCGCTATAAGATCAAATCTCGGCCTTCAGTGTGTCCATTTTGTCTAATGGTCAGGTGAAGAAAAAATACGTTACTCACTACGTTCAGGTGATTTCCTCTGTATTCTTACCCATCAAACCTGTCGTCGAAATCATTTTTTCGTATTGCTCCCAGTTGTTGGGATCAGGTGACTTTTTCGTTATGAAAAATTTGCTCTGGTAGATTGTAGCCACTCCATTTTTATATTAAGTTCCCCCCGATTAGATATTATTCCACTCCTTATCCCAGCCATCTCGTCATATATTAGTTGTTGGTCTTTCGTGAATGTTTATTCCTGTTGGCTTGCGAGATTGTATGTATGTTGTGTAATCACTCCCTGCCACCCGCCCTACAGACAGCTTGTCCGTGGTATTTCGTAGATGTAAGTATCCATTGCAAGTGAACCTTCTGCTGGGGTCCTCTAATCCCGGAAGCTCTTTTAAATCTGCGTAGTCGGTAACCAAATTGAACTTCCTCCCACGCACATCCCAGCGGAAGAGGATATTTGACACACAGTTTTATTCTCGGTCGTGTCGTTGTCTCCTGAGACAATGCCGCTCCGGTAGCGAAATTACTCGAGTTTTTGGTTGAGTGGGTGAATCGTCCACGTGAAATCAGGGTAACTCAAGACGGGTCTCTTTGTCAAGGCGTCCTTTAATCTTTCAATGGCATGGCTGCAATGGAGGGTCACAAATCGGTCCCTTCCCTTAATAATATTGCGAGTGGCCTAGCATGAGCAGAGTAATTTTTTTTTTTAAATCGCCATTAGTAATTAGCAAGACCGAGAAAATATCGCGCTTCCTTTTTGGAAGTTTGTGAAGGAAACGTCTTTACTGCCGAACTTATATCGGTATCATGCTTTACCCCAACCTTGCTAATTTGCATGGACCAAATTTTTTTATTTTCTCCAACAGAAAATTACATTTTTGTAATTTTAACGATAAGTTCTCACTCCTCAGATTCTCAAATCCCCCCTCCCCCCCCTCTCAGATCCTCTCCCCTTCACCCATCCATCAATGGAGTTGCCTTTATTCTACAGACGTGAGTTTCCTTTCGCAATAGAACTTCTTTGATCACCTGAACACCTCTGCGTAAGTTATTTTCCTATAGGCAGTGTAAAAAATATTTTCAATCGTATCCCCTACGTTGAAAGAGGCGTGTGTGTTGTTCAACGGAAGAATAGAAGAGCAGCCCTGGGTCCGCACCTTATACAGCGCTCAGAGCTCGCAGATGTGTATCACGATATTTTCTTTGCATCTGCTGCGAAATGAAGATGCCTAATATTTTATACTAATCCTTCCTTCGTGGCCTTTTAAGTCATGGTACCCATATAGTCCATCTTTCAAGATAAAGTACAAAGTTTAAAACGTCCGGCCTCACTTCGTCGTAATTTTCCTTGTCCATGATAAAAAAATGAATGTGTGTCGTATCTGCCACAGCTGTGGAATAGTACGATACATATTCATTTGATAATCATGAAAATATTACCTACATTTTCGTGTATCCCACTTTGGTGACACTTTGGTAAGGGATGACTTTAATTCGAAGAAACTTCCAATCATCTCATATTTTTCTTTCACTCGTAAATCATATTTTATTTTTGACCCCTTCACATGTGTTCTGGAGATTTTATGCCGATAATAATAATATCCCAAGAATATCCCGCGGTTAAACGGTGGTGGGTACTCCCCGGAAAATTAGGTCCTTTTAATTTTCTAATACATAATTTTTCTTCGTAATTAATGAAAAACATACACAGAGGTGTAACGGAACATAAAGGTATTTTATCTCTTGAAGGCAACCTATATTATTTGTTGTACCTTAGACGTGTATGATAATTCGGATTTATATTTTAGTACCGATTGTGCTGTCAGATGTTTTGATTCTTTTATAATGACTCCCCGTGGTAATCCCCGAGTTTATGCAACAATTATTGTGGTGGGGTTTTACCAATTCTCAATGAGTAATATCATTCCACGAAAATATTTGTTAGAGTTAGTTATTCCATGTGCTTTTAGTGAAATGGTGACGTTATACGCCTGGCATGCAATTCTTGCAATGCCTTTCAATTCTAATAGAATGGGGAATAGAAATCCTAAGCTGAGAGTAAAGAACACATCACTTTTCCACAGAAAAGTTCTGTGTTTTTTTCCCTCAGAATGAATCTCTTCCACCACATCACGCCTGATTCGGTGAAAATTATTCAGAAATCTTAAGGTTTTAGTTAGGGCCCGAGGGAACATTGTTGTAATGGCAACCAATTGTGACTCAGAACCGTCATATCTTAAAGTAATTTCGAAATTATATTTTACCGTTTGTTTTTAAATTCTTTGATGGAAATATAACGTTCTCTTGATTATACCTATAATTTAGCGTTGTAACCCACTGATATTTTTAGTGACGTCAGCTTCTCCATGCTCGCATTCTCTCTCCCACATCTAAAATTTTGGGTTGACCCAAAGAATCTCTTTCAAAGTGTTCTTCTTCTACGCTTTTGCCAATCTATTAATTCTTGAGGCAGTTCCTATCCATTCATAGGAATCACATACGTTTCGCAATATTCGCCGAATTTCGTTCAACTGGTGTGTTAAACCTATCCTCCTCTAGGTTCTTAGGAAGAGAGAATATTGATCTACTATCCATATGTGACTGACAAATGTCATTTTGATTATTGATAGGTAATTATTCAGCTTTTCAAGAACGTAGGAACTATTTTGAAAGGAATTTATGTGCTCCACATGAGATGGATAGGATAATTATTATTTCCCACGGTCAAAAAATTCCACTTTTTGATTCAATCAGTCTAACATTATTTTCGGCGAAATATTACTCTTTTCCAAATAAATTTTAGTGTATTTTTTATTTTTCTGTATTAGCATTGCAAAAATCATCAAACAGTATTTAACTTTGATATCCCCTATCTTTTCCAATCAGATGACATCCAGTAATGACGAGACCCCTAACTTCCTTCTTCTCTCTCTCTCCCTCTAGCTCCACGGATGTGGAGCGAGAAAGAGGGGTAGAAGAGGGTCGGAACCCGATAAAGTTGACCAAATACTGATGATAGGTCTCAGTCTATTTGAAGGTGTTTCCGTTTTTTATGCCGCCGATACCATATGAGTTACATAAAAATCAGGATATGATTCATAAAGGTGAAACTTTTTTGCTGAGAATATCTTTAGTATTGCTTGTATCTCACCCACGGAATGGTTTCACTCGATTCTAATGGATCACTACCGTCCAAAAAGGTATCTGTAATTCGATGTGGGGTGGGGGAGAAATTGAGTTTATTCATACGGAGGGAAACTACTTCCATACAAAACATTGTCCGTATCATGCGGAGAGCAATGCCAAACTACCTATCATTAATCTACATGCATAAGAACTACAAAAAATATATACACTATATTTTTTAACGAACCATAGGAAATAGTTCATTTTGATCTCTGGTGGTCCGTAGGAAAAATGATACTTAAAAATCTATCCGTTAAACAATCTATCTCCCTGATTTTACGTGCGTGATATGTTGTACTATATGTATGAGGTGGTTTGCAATATATCGTTAACATCTTCATTGAAGTATTCTGTTTAAAATTCACACTGTAAAGATAAGCTCTATCTGTGTCCTAAGAATAATGAGTATTATATAGGCATGCATAACACGCATTCGAGAGTATGACACGCAGGTAGTCTGTCTTCCTCATTGCGTTGGTCACGATTGCAGTGTTACCGTGCGTTCTTCTACGAACTACTCCTCTTTTACACATTACGAACTACTCCTCGTCCCACAGTCTTGTCTGATTTGAATCGTGTAGTCCGATCGACTGCAGAAAGACGATGTAGCCATTACGCCTTTAAACTCTTCTTTGAAGTGAGGTCAAATACACGGGGAACAGATAAAATTTGAAAAGTATATTTAACCCGTATTTCAACCTACGTTCAACGCGTGGCTCTCAACCTCCAAGTCCTCCGAACACATTCGTACCCATGTTGATGTGAACACTTTTACGTGTCTATTTTTTGTAAGGTTGAGGATCCTACTATCGGAATAAAATTTATGGATAACCGAGTTTAAATTTCAGTTACATGAAACTGGGTTTTGGGGACTACGCTACGACCCAGCGAAGCAGTGGAGCGACGTCGAAGTATTTGTTATTTCTCGCTTGTTGCAACAATTCCGTTTGAGAAACTAGAGTGGCGGTTGTGGCATGAAAAGAGATCACGGTCAAAACAATCGATATTTTCTGAGTTATGATCGTGTCTCCCAAAGCTTTGTCAGCGCCAACAAATAAAAATCAGTAATAAATCCGTCCACAAACCTACCAATTAATCTATTTTTGGAGTAATTGATCGTTAATACTATGAGCAAGAGCTTGACAGCAGAGGAAATGAAGAGAAAAAATGTTTAACATTTTTCACAACTTCTTTTGTTTTAATTTAAAAATCATAAGAGTTGGCAAACCTATTGACAAAAGATTGATCCAAATGAGGTTAAAGTTTAATTACAATACTTATAGCTGTTGAGGTTCTACAAAGGTTTAATTTTTAGATCAAGATTTCAGATCAGATTCAAGATGAATCTTTCACATCGGTCATTATTTTGATTACTTAACTTAAGATTCAACAGTAGATTAATCAATCAAATAGTTGTAACTTTCTTATAGTCTGTTAGACGAAAGAAAGCTAACTCTGCCAATCAAAATTTTCAATATGATACAAAGTCCGGCAAAAACTTCATTGACTGACCAAGTATCAGGCGTATGCTATTCATCAGATTATTAAGGGATATTTTGATTATTATATTGGAAAGCTATAATGTTTCGTAGAATAAAATTTTTTTTACGACTATAAATAGTAAATAATAATAATCATTACTACGGCCAATTGGGATATAAAATGGGGACCAAATGAAAGAACTGTATTCCAAAATGGTTGGGAGTAAACAATTTGAAATTTAGGGGTAGCTGAAACTGAGACATTGTTTGAGACTTCCTGTTGTTAGAATTGTTATCGGTGACAACAGCAGAAACATGGAAACCTATTTCTTCCAAACGGATGATAACTTTCCTGGTAAAATTATGTACTCGTAATTCTATATTTTTGATAGTTTTTACAGGCAAGATATGGGCTACACCTTTATACGTTTTATAGGTGCAGCGAGAAAAGCTTTCAGTCAATTTTCTGCATGATTTTTTAATTGTATAAGAACTTTAGCACATACCTTGCTTTTCTTAGATGGCACGACATCCTCTCTTCTAAGTTCACTGTGTAGGACGTCACTTTGTGGAATTCAATGATAGAGTGATGGTTTTTTAATAACTATTATATATTTTGTGGAAATATAATAGTTATTTAAAAAAACCATCACTCTATTCTCTCTTCTGATCGCACGTAATCATTTATGACGATGGCGTTCATCAGTAGGAAAGTTGAAGACGGACACTTTCGGCACAGTCTTGTAGTTTCCACGACACTTTGGCACACAACAAGAGTTAGGCATAGTGAACACCAAGAATAAATCCCTTTATATGACGAATTACACAGGATTGCACTTTAATCACCACCTTTCACCGCGTTAACGCAAAAGATCAGCCTCCATGTGCTTCACAGAGACGGGGTCAAGGAAGGAGATGCTAAGCCAAAGAGATGGCTAGGGCCAAGGATTCCACAGATCCTCCTAGAGAGAATTGAAACTCCGCTCTTGATGACGTCACACCCTTGCTTGAAAGGGTTGCGCAGGCCTTAACTTTCGGTGGTTACGATCAACTGCATCAAGACTTCAGTTGATGCAAGTTGATGCATGGTTCAAGTGGGCATTACGCTCGCTCCGGGGCCCCTTCCGTGTTCGGGCGTCGTTTTTCGAGACAAGAGACTAAACTTTCAAGACATAGGGTCCTTCAATCGATTGGGTAACGTCTCGAGTAGTTCTTTCTAGGGATTATTAAACACCTTATTAAAATAAGAGTTTGATGTACTTGCTGTTTTTTAAAATGCTGTTATTATCTCGGTTATTATTTAGCGAGAACATTGTCGACCCCTCTTCCTCCCCGCACCTCCCTGACATAAGGCCAAAATAATTTATGGGTTATGACGGCCTTGCGACACGTTTTCATATTGAACGCCTTGGATGTTTCATATTGCCCAATTGTTCTGGTCGATGCAACGCTAGATTCATCCTCACGTACTCCCTTCATTTTCGCATTAATATGCTCTTTGGCTTTTCAATGCTTTACTTCCTTTACTTTGTACAATCTTGGCTAAGTCAGGTCCCTTTTCATTTTACTGGGTATACATAATTATCTACCGCGGACCGCGTGACGTCGACGAAGCTCCCCATAGACTCGAAATTTCTCTATCAGTATGAATTTCATTAAATAATTATAATATTTGACTGAACTAACGCGGTAATCCGTTATGATCCCTACTTTCAAACAAGTATACATTCCTTTTCCCCTGCTCCTTTTTCTCAATGGTCATATTTCATTCAACTTGACGCTGTCAGACGGACAATACGTCCTTAAATTTTCGATATTTTTATGACGTCTTCTTTTCAATTTGTAAGTAGATGGAGTAGATGATTTCCTCTCCTGTGTGTGTTAGTATTAGCGGATGTGACTAGTGAGATTTAAAAATGTGATGAGCGCCTCGCATGACTCATCGTCTTTCCCTCCTGCTATAAAACTGTAGGCAATCTGTGAAAGGAAGATTATTCCAGTATGTATCACTATACTATAAGCTATAAGTTAATATAGTCACATTAACTGTCTCTCTGCCCTATTTGAGAATTCATTTCCCTCCTGTTTATTTCAAAGGTACTCTTCTTAATATTTCAGTATTAAATGTATGTTCCCTGTCCACATTCCAAGTTCCTTATTGCATTATCTTTACCGATCGATAAATTCAAGTACCAATTACTACTTAAAACTTAAAATTAATAATTTTCTAAAAAGTAAGTAACACTCTTCGCCTCGAAATCTCTGTTTAAATGAAGCTAAAGTTTTGTGTAAAAATAATTATCAGTCCCGAGTAAAATACTCTGGCTCCCTCCACTAAACCGTCATGGAATTACACAATATAAAAGTCGTATAGCAACCTATAATGCTTATAAATATACATTTTAACTACAGTTTAGGCCTAGAATGAATTACTTGTCTTATATCTAGCATAATTCCCTTCCTCGCATAATATTCAACTCTCTCCGTCTTGAGTTTATTTAATCTCATTTGGTTGAAGATACCCTTACCTATTAAACACTGAAAAATCATTTGGTTCTCAATCAGAAAATCCGACCCAATTAAATTGAGTATACGTTCTCCATTACAAAAATCACTTACTTAGACTGGATTTCCTGATAGCCGGTCAGACTTCTAAATAAGGCTTCCCGTATGACATCTATAATTATTGGTCTTGGAAATTTATGAAATCGAGTACTTTCTCAGCACGTGTATCAATCCATTATATTTTCATGTAGGAATACATGCCTGGAAATGGCTCACCCACCCCCTGTCACGCGCCCCCCTTGCGGCGGCTTATGCAGGGTGTTACACGTAGACATCGAGGTTTCGTTATGTTACATGAAATATCGCGGGCGGTTGTACGAACCACGTTAGCGGTCTTAATTGTGGAAATAGTAATCAATTCGTTTTCCACAGACGCGGGAATAAAACAGACAACAAGAAACTGATAAAAGCCGGTTTTTTGTAAAAATAATCGAACTTACTGAGTCGAATAATCGATTAACAAGACTTAAGAGTACTTGCATTTTATTTGCATGTTTCGGCCGCATGTTTCTTCGTAATTCCATCATGTCGCATGTCTTCATCCTCGTCAACATTTCGTAGGTGATTCATAAAATATTGGGGAACTACTTTTACTAGATGTGGGAAACAGGAAATTGCACGCCCCGCTCTTGTCTTGATTGGCGCGCTTTAGGGAGTTCATCATTAGGCAACAGCCTATCTAGTGCATTGAGATTAATTTCCAGTTAATTTCTGTAATCACAAACTTGTTCAATATTTATGGGACGGAGGTGAAGGGAACCGCAGAATTTGTACCTGTGTTTTGTACAGTTTTTGTGATCTCGGATGTCTGAGACAATATTTAGCCTAGGATGTCACTCTATAATTAATTTACCAATTGGAATACTTTAATAATTTCAGCCTTTTAATTTATAACGACTATTTTTAAAAGTTTATACGAGGTCAGTTGTTTCAAGCGTGATGAATTTCTTTTCAATAATGAAAATACTTGGAATTTTTAGTACTACGTAATTTTATTAAATAGCTGTATCACTTGAAAAGGCGTAGTACAACAGAAACTCGACGATGATTGACAGTAAAAATAAGTTGAAAAATTGAGCATATTCCACATTAACAACAAAACATCTTTGTATTTATATTACCTAAATTGTACACTTAGTAAAGTGTTTACACGATAAATAACAAGATGATCTTCTTTTATTTGCAGGACGAGGGAACAAGTGGACATAGGAGAAGCTGGCTGAATCCTGGACTACTGTATAATCAAGGTTAAACGATTTTTAAGAGAGCTCTCTGTTAACGTGTGCACACAAAATTTTGGTACCACTAGGTAAAATGTAATGTGTCTAATGGTATACGTCACACGAGCATTATTTGCCACTTACACACACACATATCGTCTCACCCGTGTAAAATCACAGTGGTGTGATACAGGTTATAAGTTCAATGCAAAGTCCATATGGTATGGTATATGGTATGGTCATATGGCATGGCAGGAATACAAGGCACAAGTGCCATGGTATTGATAATTAGCGACTTGCGACGCTAGGCGCCTAGGTCTAAAACAATTATACTGCATACGAGTGTAAATGAAATGGTAAATGCAGTATAATAAGAGTACTCATAGTGGGTAGGAAAAATAATGCGACCGATACCTTAGAGTGTTTAAACAGGCAGGCTTAGAATTATGTTTATAATTCTGACGTATATGACAATGTTATTTCAATTAATTTCTAATGTCCAATGTTTCTTTGTATACACCATTGTTGTACATCTACATAATGGCCACAATATACACATCATTTAATACACATTTTCCATGTGCGTGTATTAACCCGATCTGTTTTAGGTCAACAACGTCGTGGGATACAGCAGCCGAACACCACCCGGCGATTAGGTCAGATTTGCTCAGATTAAGCGCCACTAGGGCTGCCGATAATTTTTTACAGCTAAGGCTAGGAGTGTACTAACTGTTTCCTTGTATGTTAACCCGTTCTGTTTACAGCACCCCCTCCCCCCCCCCCCCCCCCCCCCCCCCCCCCCCCCCCCCCCCCCCCCCCCCCCCCCCGCACGCCGACCGCCAACACGCCCCCCCCGCAAGCCGCGGCCG
>WURS02436352.1:0-15333 GCA_011762765.2 Rhinocypha anisoptera | reverse complement strand
CGCCCCTCTCCTTTGTGGTCTTCCTCGTTTCGTCGTGCCCTCCCCGTGTCTCTTCTGCCACCTCGTCCCCTTCCACCCCCCCCCCTCCCCTCTTCCAAGCCTCCCTCCGCCACTACTACTACTACTAACACCACTACTACTACTCCCCTTCCCCACCCTCGTGCAAACATGTCGGCAGCGATTAGAAGGGAGCCCGTGGCGCGACCCCTTTTTCCGGGTCACCGCAGCTATGGGACGACAGGTGACAGTCTCTACGCTCCGCCCTCTCGTATTATGGAGCGCCCCAAGATTTCCCGTGCTACTTTCGCGATGCAAGTGGTGTTCATTGACGGGAAAATTATGTAAAAAAATGAGGAAATTAGGTGAATATTTATGGCTCTCATAAATATTTTGACCTTTTTGATCCGTGCACACGGAGGGAGATGAGGTCAGTATCAGCGAATGAATCCATCATTTCATTTTTTCCGTGGAGGTAATTTTAAAATTTGGATGGCATAACTTCCTTGACAATAAGGAACGTGCCATGTTTACCTGCCAATTTTTTATGCTTCTGGTACTAATATAATTAAATTTGTTATTTTTCGATTAAATACATGAGAATGTAACATCTATATTATATTTCATGAATTAAAACAATAGCGAATTAAATTTATACATTAAATTCTGGTCTTAAATATTAAATTTTATAAAAAAATAAGACATAAATTACTCTCAAACCGATGCTGGGTAAATGTACGAGGTGGGTATGTACATTTTCCTCCAAAAACCTTTAAGTAAAGTTTACTTTATTTTTATAATAACAGATTTGAAAATATTAACGGCGTTTTTATACATTTAATACAATCTTTAAGATTGACTCACCATTACTCGGTACCCATTTTCAAACTTTATGTACATATTCTTGTATACAAGCGTAGAAACATACTTGGGTTTTATCATATGATACACTTTTGTAAAACTCGTAATAAAATTTCGCTTGTAAATTATTAAGAGCATATCTTCCAAATTGGTATTTAAATATAGAGTGCATTTACAAACGGTATACAGAATTTCCCAGCCTTGCAAACGGAATTTGAAAAATTTTATAAATCTTTTTCAGCGCTTTTTGAAGAACACAATCATATAAACGAGTGACTTGAACATAACTTTAATATAAAGAAAAGAGGTAGAAGGAAACCAGAAGATAAGTAACCAATTTTAGATATAATAAATAATATTCTGTTTATTTGGAAACATGAATAAATTTATTCTTGATTTTATAAAATAAATGTCCTGTGTGCATACTTATATTATAGTGTATTCGGTTTCCATCATTTTCATCCTTTCTTTATTGTTTACAATTAAACAATACCATCGTTAGATTTTCGTGAATATGTATATATATATATAAATAATTCTATTACGGGAGCAAATAAAGGCAGAAACACATGGATCATCATAGTCATATTGCAATATTGTAGACTAGCCATTTATAAGTTAGTCACGGTTACTTTAAAAATGTTTGGACAAAATTGTCGTGAGGGTATAGTTTACTATCGTTTTTGATGTATTTAGCATCAGCTGCAATGTCTACATAAATGTTACTGTATTCTTTGATACTAACTTTAGTAAAATAAAACGTCTATTAAGTTATTTACAATGCTCATTAAAAAAAATTACTTAACGTATGAATTAATTGTTAAGCAAATTGTTATAATTTGCTATAAAATTATTGAAACCAATAATACCCGAATTGATATAGCAGTATAAAACATGAAATTCATTTGCACTTTTTTAATACATTTCAATTGAAGAATAAATAACTATTTAATTTTCCAAAATTCCCTAAATATCTTTTGATCGAATGTGAATAATCATACCCAGATATTGAATTTTACTTTTTTTCAAGTCTGAATCCTGTTTTTCATGAATCTTTGAAGGTATTGATCTCACTGAATAATCTTGTGTGAATCTAAAAATTAATTTGTATTAACTATGTCTTATTAATTGTTTCCTACTCCATTAAATGCGTTTAAATTTAATACTGAACACTTTTCTGTGAAACGAAGTTTTATTTGTCAAACTGCATCTAACAAGAAATATTCTTTGTTGCGAGAATATAAATTAGCTTATTTCTAACCAGGAGAACATGTTGGACCTTTTAGTTCAAGTATAATTAATTCTAATTCTGAATGCGATAAGTACAGGTATAAGTAAGAAATTAATTTAATTTTTGCAATTTAACACTTACCTATATAACATTCTTAATTAGACAAGAAAGTGCGGCTGTGTATTAAAGCCCTTTCTTCCCCCATTCTTGCCCCCACCAAGGCGCCGTGGTTACACGCAATACGCAATACAATTCGGTTTGCCGGTCGCATACATTACAGTGACGCCGACCTCAAAAAAACTATTTTGTTCTCTGTATTGTTCACAGGCTCCCAAAATGTAGTCAGTTGTTAATATACGTGCATACATATCAACAATCCCCTCATAATTTGTTATCAGTAAATGCCTGTGTCTCTGGTTAATGTTTTGTTCCTCTCCTCTCCGTAGCAACCACATCGCTTCCGTGGGAAAGATCTCCGACTGGGGCTACCTACGGGAATCGCTGACCAACTTGTTCCTCGGAGAGAACGAGTTGGCGGAGCTGGAATCTGGGGACGCGATAGCTTCCCTCCCGCGCCTGGCGTGGTTGAACGTGGACGCCAACCAACTGAGGGAACTGCCACAGGGATCGCTGCCGGTCTCTCTGCAGACTTTGAGCGCCTCGCACAACCTCTTGGAGAAGTTCCCATCCTCAGCCATCGCTCCATTAAAAGGCCTCACTTGGATTTTTCTGAGAGGAAACCACATTGATTCTTTGCCGGATACTGCGCTGGATCACAACAATAGGTCCGTATCCGTTACGATAATCCTGACAGCCTCCGGTTTAAACACGCCGACCTGGTAATTCATTTGGTAAAAGCAAACAAAAATAGCGCTTTATTTTTAGAAGCACTTAACATATATATATATATATATATGTATGGTAATAATTTCTTCAACATAATATAATTTATGTAATAAAACTTGGCCCAAGAGCCCAGTATTTGATTGGAATTTGGTGAATTTTCAAATTACTTATTAACTGTACATGATATTTTATTTTGTTTCGTTGAAGGGTAATGGTATTGATTATTTTGTAATATATGGTTACAATATCAAGGCTTACGTAACTAATTTATACCAAAGCAGAAATAATGAGATTAAAATATGTAATATTATAATACTATGTTATAACTCTTCAGATTAGTTAAGTGAATTATTGAGCATTTGGAGTTCAATTTAATAATTCAACCTCCATATTTTTACACATAACAGACTTTTGGTATTAAAGTAGAAATGAGTGATTTCCACATTTATTAATACCCCAACCTAGGCATTTCTTAATCAATGAAGACATTTTAGAACCACTCTTTCTTTTTTGTCGTTAGTAGTTTTAAAAATTTCCGTTTCCACTCCACAATTTATATTAGAATTATTCATTGTAAAATATTTAGGTTTGTTTCATTGTAACTACGAAATAAATGCAGTAATTAAAAATAACATCTACGTTATAGAAAGTAAGTAACCATTTTCTTTACTTTTTAGACATCGCTTGGAAAAACTCGACCTCGGGGAAAACTTCCTCCTAACTCTGCCCTCTCCAATATTCAACGGTTCCGTAGCTGTCCGTGACCTCAATCTGGATGGCAACCACCTCCGTACGATTCCCGCGCAGGCCTTCCGAGGGACCAACGCTGGTCGCATTTATCTCTCCTTGAATCGCTTAGAGTCCTTGGACGAGAGAGCCTTCTTGGGACTCGGTCACACGCTCGAATTCTTGGACCTCGAGGGAAACCGTCTCACGGCAATCCCGAAAGCACTCGGGCACCTGCGTCGCCTCAAATACCTTTACCTCCCGGGAAACAGGATACGTGACGTACCGGCGGATTCCTTCTCGGCATTCGCCCACGCAATCAGGGCACTCTCGCTGTCCGCCAATCGCCTGGAAGGCGTGCCGCGAGCAGCACTCTCCGAATGCCGTCGGATGTCCCACCTCAATCTGGGATACAACAGGATATCCGAAGTGAGCGAAGCCGACTTCGCCAAATGGGGAGCGTCCCTGGACACGCTGCTTCTCCGCTCCAACCACCTCACACGACTCGGTCCGAATGCATTCAGAGGAGCCCCGAGACTCAGGGAGCTTTCCCTGTCCTTCAACCGCATCGTCACCCTGGATCCCGAAGCCTTCGTGGACGTCTCTGCATCCCTGGAATCCCTGGAGATAAGTTCCGGCTTGAGGAGAGACGACTTCCCGGCAGAGGCACTTCGTCCTCTGGCCAACCTCCTGTGGCTCGCGCTCGACGGAAACGACTTCAGGACCGTCCTACCCACCGCCCTCTATCCTTTCACCAAGCTTAAGTATTTGAATTTGGACGGCAACAGATTTAGATCCCTGCCACCTCGGCTCTTCGACGGAGCCGTCCATCGTAAACTGAGCGACATACGTCTTTCGAGGAACCGGCTCGTATCCCTTGAAGAGGATACGTTTTCTGGCCTTCCGGAACTACAGACGGTCGTTCTTTCCGGAAACGGGCTTCGAAACTTGGCGGCGGGCACGTTTCACAACCTTCCATCCCTGCTGACGCTCTTCATATCGGACAACAGACTCAACTCCTTCCCCCCGAGAACGTTTTCTCACCTGCCTTCTCTGGTTCGTTTGGACGCACAGAGAAACGACCTAAGAGAACTGTCGTTGGGCGCGTTTTACAACGTCACGGGACCCATTGTGCATCTCGCTTTGAACGTATCCCAAAATAGGATAACAGCTTTGCATCCGGGGGACACTGCCGGGGTGCTAAACGTTAAGTCGGTGGACGTGTCCCACAATCGCCTCTCCGAGATTCCCATCGATTTCCTCCAGCCTTTGTCCGCTTCCTTGCGCCGCTTGCATTTGGCGTTCAACCGCATAGCAAGGCTGGACTCAAGCGCCTTCGGCGAGCTTCCTAGACTGCAGGTGCTGACCCTGCAACATAACGGCCTGGCTAGTATCAAGAGAGGAGCCTTCGAGGGTTTGACGGAACTGCAGACCCTCGACCTGAGCCATAATCACTTGGAGGCGTTGGCGTTGGAACAGTTTGCAAGGTTGCCCTTCCTCCGTATACTAGACCTGTCACACAACCACATACGATCGCTACCGAGGGACGCATTCCAAGGCGCACCGTTGGAGAGGCTGGACCTCTCGGGCAATGAATTCGTGAGCCTTCCGATAGGAGCGCTGGGAGAGGTTGGTCGTACGCTTCGTCACCTGGACGTCTCCCGTAACCGATTGGAACACTTGGACGGGACGATGCTGTCCCAGACTCCTCACATCCTCTCCTTGGGTCTGGCGGCCAACAGGCTGACCATCCTGCCGGACAACGCCTTCGCTGCTCTCGGAGCACTGTTGAGGTTGGATCTTTCCTCGAATCCTCTGAGGGCGAACTTCAAAGAGCTCTTCCATTATCTGCCTACACTGCGGACCCTTTCCTTGGCAGGGTGCGGCCTCTCCGGATCCGCTCCCTCCCTGCGCCTCCCAGCGCTGCTCAACCTCGACTTGTCCGACAACACCCTCGAAGATGTCTCCACGAACTCGGCCGCAGGAATACCCCGTCTCCGAATTATGACGCTCACGAGGAACAAGTTCACTGCGATGCCTTCCGCTGCTTGGCCGATGCTACCGAGACTCAAGGCACTCGATGTGACCGAAAACCCGATCCGGGTAATCACCAAAGACTCCTTGTCCCCCTTGCCGCGACTTCAAAGCTTGTTCATGCAGGGACTTACAAAGATGGAAAGGTTCGACTCCGACTCGTTCTCCACCCTGAAGCGGCTTTCCACTGTCAAGGTGCAGACGTTCCCGCGAATAGAGAAGTATCGATTCCGCCTCGGGAGCGTCTTGTCCGGTGCGCCTTCCATACGACGTCTCTCCGTTCACGTCCTGGAACCACTCCTGGCAGATCAGTTGCTCCGAGCTTTTTCGCCAAAACTCCGGGAGTTGGAAGTCACAGGGGAGGACCTGAACTCGGTGGCCCCGGAGGCTCTGGACGCCGTCTCGGAGGAAGGAAACCTCGAGCTCGCCTTTGCGCTGAGGGGCACGAGTGTCTCGTCACTGCCTCCGGGGCTGCTGGCTGGACTGGCCGCCGCGGTTCCCCACCTATCCATCGACTTGAGCGACAACAGGTTTGCAGCCCTGGGGCCGGCCGCGCTCTATCCCAACGACTCGTCGTGGGAAAATGTCGGAACGAGAATAGTTTCCGGTAAGAGAAATCTCACTTTATCATTGATTTCATGTCGGTTAGCTATCATGGATATTTCTTTATAAGTGGCCTATTTAAATATTTGTGATCATGAAGATGAATCAATTCTACGGCCAGGTGATTTCTTAATCTCCCATTTTTTGCTGAGGTCGCAGAAGTTCAACCACCAATATTTGCCATGATATTTATTTATTGCTGTGAATTTGGTAGTGATAAAAATAAATGTATCGTTCATAAGTATCTCCCTTTGCTATATTAAAACTGTCAATTAAATTTATGTAACTTTATGGTTGAAACTCAGAAGGACCCCATAAAATGATTATTGAGGAACAGTCTAACTCCTCTCCACTTTGAAAAATATTATATATTTGCAAAAACCATGGTATTTCTCATATTTCACCAGCATAAAATTGCTGTTTCTTCAACTGTCTACCTTGAGGCGCTACGTGTTTTTTCGCTGCTTATGAATGACAATTTTATCTTTTTTATTTTAAACCTCAGGTAATGTTCCCTTTAGTATATGGTGACTGTACATTTACTGTATGTAATTTGTTTACCTACATGTTCAAAAATCTTGTATTTGGCTTTCCAATGGCAGTTGTAACATCGCGGCATCGTAAAGCTTTTACGTATAAGATAATTTCTACGCCGTGTCCAACCAGGATTTTGGTATTGATATAACGACTGTTGACGAATTTCCTCGATAAACACAGTGGCATCTTATAATCCACGCTATCATGGCAAGAGTAGGATTTTCTCTACTGGTCACGTATTATTTTTACGAAGTTGGATTACACAGGAAATGCCTTTCTCAATTTAGATGTTAACGGCACTGTACGGGTTCGGGACATATCAGTCCTCAATAGCCCAAAAACTGTGCAATTTTCCATAAAATAAGGAGGCGTTAAGAACTTCATGACAATTTATGAGATTATAATAGCTTTTAGCATCCCAAGAGATGGACTAGTGAACAGGAAACCTAGGTTTAAGCCTCTATCACGATTATGGCCACCCCCAGCTGAACCCAAGCTGGCGCTTAACGATAAATGAAACACTATGTCAATTTTCATAAATTTCATACATAGTGTTGCATTTATCATTAGAATGAATCGTTCCCTCAAGTAACGGTCGATACCAACAACTACCCAAGCTGGCTTGTTTTCTAGCAGACCCTCCTCTGAAACAACATGTGGCTTACAGAAAGGAACTGAACCCCCAACCTCGATGCGTGAATTAAGAAATGCCGTTCTTCTAGCATACGATTTCTTTACAAAGATATTATATGTGTTACACTGAAGGTAATGATCAAATTAATATAAGGAAAACCAATCAACAGTAGAACTGTTGAAAGAGCTTTTATTTCTAAGAAATAATTAAGCGCATGATAATGAAATAAACGATTTATTGAATCGGGGTATATAAAGTATCTATTAGAATCTTGTTTTATCATGTTTAATCGAACGAAAAATTTATTTTTAATTAAAGTAAATCTTATACTAAAATCAAACAATATATTACATAATCAATATTAATTTTCAAGAAATGTTAAAATCTTTACCTCCAAGAAAACAAAGACATTTTTTTCGCTCGTTCAACATTCATTTCTAGAAAAATGTATTTAAGTGATTTCCCCAGACATTTTAAAGTTTTAGATACAAATTAAAATTACAATTTTTACGAACAAACAAATCAGTTTTATATGCTTATATTGTAATATACATATGTTCTACAATTACTTATAAATTAATTTGGCCTAGACTTTTCAAAAATATATCACATTCGTTTAGTTCCCCACTTCGTTATATCACTTCATATTTAGATAATGATGCACAAAAGTAAAAATCTAGTTATTGAATCGCATTTTTTTCTACGTAATCTTTTTATTCCCATATTATAATCTGATCGAGACCTTGTTCTGTCTTATTTAGTGGTAGCTATGATTTTAAATTCATTTGGAAATGATACTTACTGCTCATATGAAAAGGTAGGATTGTCCACTCAGGCGTCGGAAATTCCTCCGCCCAAACCGTAATCTCTGGTGTAAAATGGACACTTAACTAACGGCATTCCATACTTCTGAAATCGGCGATTTTGGAATTTTTTTACGGCTTGTCTCGATGGCCGGATATCTCCGACTCTTTTAACTCCCAACACTCTCTCCTCCCACCGACGCACTCAATATTTCCCGCAAGACACCATTTATAGCTCAAAGGTGTATTTGCCGAAGCCCTTTTGGACTGGGATGGCTACGGTGGGCCTAGTGTTGTTCTGTGTACGTAATATTCGTCGGGGCGGAGGCGGAGTGGGGGAGGGGGGAACGTGACCTTCGGAGTGAGAGGGGGATGTGGTTGGAGAGGGGAGCCGCGCTACATGAAAGGGAAGGGCGAGGGTCTTTATGCTTCGCGGCTGTGTTGTCCACGCGTGTATGCATCCGTGTTGGCACACGTGAAAGAGGTAGGGAGTGCGGAGGAAAGAAAGGTGGAGAAAGGAAGGAGGAGAGAAAAAGAAAGAAGGAGAGAGAGCGAAAGATGGAGGGAGGATTTGCCCCCACGGTGGCCGTCTGAGGCGCTTACGATCCATAAATCAATCGTAGGGTGCGTATTGAAAAGGAGAACACAGTGGAAAGGGAGCGAGAAGGGGAGAAGGGAGGAGGAATATTGGCCAAGGGATGAAAGGGAAGTCAGGGAAGGGCGAAGTACTAGACTTAGTTGAAGGAGGGATGCGGTAATAATTTCCAAGGAACTACACTTTAAATGAACGTTTAGTAACCTGACAAGGAATGGGAGTTCAACCTGATGGGAGTATTAAATAAGAGTTAGTAATTCCTGAAGGTTACAGGAAAAACTTATATTTTTTCCTTTGTAAAAGCATAGTATACTTGTAAAATCTTTATTCAATAAATAACGTTTAATGAAAGAAGATAGTTGGTATGAGAAACGATTTTGTGAATGACTATTTGAAAATAAGAGTGCTAAGAAATCCATTGGCGAAAATACATCACATTTTGACACTAAACGTAATTGCATACATTGCTAAACGTAAAAGGTATAGCATCATTGTTTTTACCTTTAATTTATTGTTAATCAACCTAAGGGTAAGGTTAAGAACAATTTTTTTCTTAAATTTTATATCTGGATGATGCATTATGAATTATGCAATGATAGCATTTAATTATTTTATACTTATTAAATTTATTCCGAAAAAATATAGAATCTATTCGCAGAATAGTTTTGCCTGTTGATCCCAATTTCATATATAAGTTCTATTTAACATATTAGTTTGCCAAATGTGGTTAAAAAGTTGAGCCGCAAATATTCTCATATCACTAACTTTATCGGGTGTCTGGTTAAAGGCTGAAGCCGGCAGTAAATGAAAGGGCGCATTAAACACTACAAGCTCATATTGGTTTTAACCGTAAGAATAGTGGCTTGATTTATACCTTTCTTCTTCGCAGCAGGCTGGAAAGTCGGTGGGAAATGAAAGAGAGGGAAAGAGGACAAATTGCCTCGGAAGGAGCTTAGAATGTCCGCCGAGATTGGTGGGCAGGGAAGGGGGGAGATTGGGAGGGAGCGGGAGACTTTGGGGCATGGAACCATGTGGCGTAAAGAGTCGGGAAAATAGAAAGAGAGGAGAGGAAGGAGGGGGGAAGGAAAAGAGAGAGGTAGAGAGAGAAAGAGAGAGAGAGAAAGAGAGAGATTGTGAAAGCGAAAGGGAAGAGGGACACGCCCTGCGTGCTTCACTTGTCCACGCTACCCCGAAAATTGAGCCCTCGACGCCGAAAGCAAAAAAGGGTTTTGGAAGATGAACGAGGATTAAAATTAAAAAATAAAATGAAAGTATGAACGAGGAAGTGCACCGGGAGACTGCTTTTTATTCGCAGGAAGCCGACACAACAGACACGTTTGGTTGTGCGTGTTCACGCAAGCCTCGTTGGTTAAAGGCGTAAATATTTGCGCTCGGCGACTCATTCTACGTGCGTGGTCTGGTAGGAGGGAAAGTGCTATGGCGTGGTGGTTGGAGTGGTAAGGGGTGGTGAGGAACCCAGGGAGCCGATGCGGCGAATGAGGCGCGCGGGTGTGTGTGTGTGTGTGTGGTAGGGGCGGAATGTACGGGGTGGCCAGGGGTGGCTTGGGAGAAGGGTTGGACTGTAATGGACAGGGCACGTGGTAATCACCCAGCCACCCCTCAAAACCCAGGCCTTATTTTCCACCGCGTTCGAAAGGGCTTTTCCCTCGCACACCCGTTTACTCCAGTTCCGCCATACCATTCGCAGGGACCCATTGATGGTGGGCCCCAAAAAGGTCCCTGACACCGACCTTATATCAACCGCAATAATATATTACAGGCAGGCACCTTCCAAGGGCACATTATGAACGCCTTTCCCGATTTTAATTTCGGTCCCTTGTAATGAAACGGTTATCGATCGATCTGCGGTGCAGAGAGATTTGGACCCGAAGGGGAGTAAACCAATTATAATCCAATTGAATTACTTGTGCTCACTCCCGCATTGCTTTGGATGTAACGGATTTCAATCAAAATTGTACTCATTGAAGGGTATAAAAATTGACTTTGTTTTTTGAGCGATCAGTTTACACCATGAGGGTTATATGGAGCCTATCTATTTCCAATGATATTTAAGATCTTGTCTTTGAGAAATTACATTTCAAAAGAATCAAACATCATGAAATAGCAAAATTGATTTTAGGTATGGAGAAGTGATTGCGATGAAGAAAATTTTTCTTTTCATTTACAACTGGAACTATTTAGTGAATGTTTTTTAATATCGTATTTAATGCATATTTAATTGGCAAAAAGAAAACGTTTTTCAGTTTGTATAACTTATCACGAGGGAAGAAGACATTATTATTACCTAAGTGAAAAATTGATTAAAGATTTTCAGGGAGATTATCACCTTTACTAGCACAATAATTCTGAAACCGCTATTGAAATAAACATGTCCCCATTTGATGGTTACCTAGAACAGAAAAGCAAGGCTGGTAAGCTGACTTGTAAAATAAGTAAGAACATGAGGTGGCCTATTCTAAATACTTGTAGAATGTTTTGATTCTTAGGAGGTTCTTCATTCAGTGGGAATAATCCTTTAAAAATCTTGGTCGAACGACAACCGGTCTACTTGACATAATGCTTACCAAGTTGGCCACGTTCAGTTAACTTCAACAAAGAAACTGAAAAAAACTTAAAATGAGAACAATGATTTTAAATGATACATTTGATGTCCTTTATCGCTCAATTTTGCTATCTTATAAATTAAAATATTCGACAGGAAACTGGATTAAAATAGAAAATGATAAGAAAAGTTCCTGACTTTTACGAAACTTATTTCATAAGAAGATGATCAGCGTTTTAATTTACGTATACATTTTATTCTCCTCTGCCGATAGTCTTTAAAATGGCGCATATACATTTTAAAGACCTGTTAATTAAAATGAGTTTATTTCTTATAAATTTACTTTGTCATTTATATTGCACTTTTATCCCGTCAAAATCTTTGCTTTTTGCCTAGGCTATGGAAACTAATTTTATTACATGAATATTAACAGATGTTCGCGTGAATCGATAATCCTTCTTAGAAATTTAACCTGAAACGGGGTAGTATTGTAACATGATAAAGCATTAGGAAGTGTTCTAAATCAAAAATTGAATTTAATAAAGTGCTAACTCAGGCGGAATAATCTAAACATGAAATGCATGGCTCGCCGGTTTGAGAGGGATTTACTTGAAGAACATAAAGTTCTGCTCATTAAAACAAGAGGGAATAAGCAGCTTTCTAATCTAACTTTGGGGTAACAATTGCTTGAGGCTACAAGGGATTATGAATATTTATTAGAAAGACTGAAGGCAGGCCTTAATATTTCACGCACTCATTGGCTTCTGTGGAGTTAGACAATGAGGCGAGTAAGATCTGGATGAAGGAGTAAGTTTATGATTTCGGAAATTCGGATAAACTTTCTGTAAATTAGCATTATTCCTCTTGGTTTAACTGAAAGCCGTTAATAGTTCATCTTTTGCCTATCTTTAACACGAAACTTTGTCTTTGTCAATTATTATTTTATCGCCAAACCAAAAATAAAATGTTTCACGTTTTCACTAAAAGACATTTTAAAGTGGCTAGGCAACTAGCATAAAATAAACATTTCGTGTAATGCCATAGGACGTTCTATATTCTAGAATTTAATATTAGTTTAACCAGAGGGATGAGGTTTCTTTGAGCTTACACAAAGTAAAATTTTCATTTGAATGCAAGGAATGATGCTGTGGCATTTTACTTTGCCCTAATAGTACCACCACATTCATGTATTAGAGCACATTTTAAAGTACTCTCAGAGTAAAAATTACATGATAAAGAAATATACTAAAACAGACAATTTTTTTTTACCTTATAAAATGTGACTTCACACGTATACGTATGTTTGTTGGCCCGAAAAAATGTTTTACTTGAGAGTCCAAATTTATAATGAGTTGTTAGTACATCATCATTATTTAGGTACAAAGTATTCGTTTTAACACAAGCTTTTACGGAAACTTATTTCCCGACTCATGCTTTATTATTTTTTTGCTATTTAACACTCTAAAGTTACAAGTTACTTATAAATGATTTTTTTGGATACTTTTTAACTTAATCTCTAGTGGTCATCTAACATAATCAACAGTTTGGTCAACAACTCGGTTGGTTCTCATTCCCCAGTGGGATTTAACGATAGCACATGTCGTATCTAGGTGATATTTGCATATCAACATTCTTAAATCCTATCGAATGAGAGTATATAGTCATGATCATCACTGCACAATTTTGTAAACTGTGCACTCTTAATTAAATGGACGGTAGATCTTATGGAAGGTATTTATTTTGGAGATTAAGTTATAGAAAAACCTATAGAAAAAACACAACATCCATGACCTCGGCGGGACACAACCTTCGGTTTACCGACGAGCGTGTTATCCCTAAGCTGAACCGACCAGCCTGACTCTCTGTCTACGTTATGAAATTCGCAAATTTAGACTAGTAGGTATAAAACCCAAATTTTGGTAATGAGTCTGCCCAAGTTCTACCGTGTTTTTACATTAGAAAATATTAATAGTCATACTATTTATTTTTGATTTTTTAATTTAAAACGAGAGACCAGGTATGTAATTCATGTTTAATTCCATTATAAAACGCATTTTTAAGTATATCCTTCAAATCCATTCATTGTTCAATAAAACTGCTTCATGACGATATTCCGTATTAGTGTTCTATTAGGTACAAAGGGTTATGAGCTATTTAAGCCTTTTTATCAGTGGGCTACTATTTGTTTATTTTATCTTAACAATTTTATTATTTTCCTGACTTAATATATCAGCAGGTACAAGGATACTTTTTATGGTTTAAGTTAGTCTATAACCTCACGTGGAATATTATATAATAACGTTCGTATTGCGTATGTATAATAATCTCATTTCACTTTACTAGTTATTCTTCGTGATTTCACCATTTTATCAGACCTAAAAATTTTCAAAATTTATAAGGGACAGATTTCCATTTAATTTTGATGTAAATATTTGGTCCAAAGAATTAACTCTGAGGTAACGAAGGTATTCAAACCATCTGAATTGACGATAACGCTTCAGAAAATACATAGGTGCTCAATATTTTTTCTAATTAAAAATTTTGAGATGCATGATTTCAATTTAAAAAATATTTTGACTAAAATTATGGTTTGGATTTAAGGTAAAAGAGGAGTAAAATTCATTTGAAGAAATTTCCGTAAAAATGTCAGTGTTTTCCGTGAATAGACGAGCTAGCATTTTTTCAATTAAAATAATGTTTTCGTGAACCTAGTAAAGCTAACTTCCACCACCTTTTATTGATTAAAAAATTCAAATCTGGTAAACTCTTTCTTTGAAAGCAAAAGCCATTCTTACCGCTAATGAACAGTGTAATGAACTTCGGGAGTAGTGCCACGATGCTTCGAAATATCACCTTACACATCCACAACGCTTCCGAACGTCTTCTCGCTAGCAAACGAGATCTCCTGCCTTAAAACGCTTTCTGGAGCGCGTAAAAATAGCTGACCCTGTCAACGCGGGGCAAGAAGCCGTGCCGTGTACGCAGTTAACTTTATGACGTCGCGACTCGAGAGGATAAATTATTCGGCAAGGACGGGGAGGCGCGGGGTCTGCGGGTGGAGAGGCGGAAAAAAATCATTCTTGCGAGTGGCGGTCTATAGTGCTGGCTAAGGTTGCGTGTGGAAGAGACAATTTTGATAGGAATGTGCCAATTAAAACTTTGCTCGTTGTGTCCCTTTCATCCGTAGACCCTCCATCCAATCCCACTTCTTCGCTCACAAACTTCTTCCCTATCCCATTCTCTTCCCTTACCTTCCCCTTACGTCTTGAACTCAACTCCGCCTCCACCACTCCGCTCGCCTAACCGCTGCTGTTTGAAACATCCCCTCACTCTATCTCTCTCACACTCTCTCTCTCTCTCTCGTCCCCACCCTCCCCCTCTCTCTTTCTTTCCCCTCTCCCGTTCCTCCTCATCCTGTCGGAGACATATCCCCTATTCTCCGGACAGGGGATATATGTCTCCAACCCTGAACGCCCGTCTCTTCCCCGTCCCGGCGTCCAATCGGCTCCCTCGGCGCCGTTTGAAAGGTCAGGACGAGCGAGGCACGAAGAGGAGGCGTTCGGATGAGGGAAGGTACTCTCGCGTCAGGAAAAAAAAGAGGTGGGAGGTGTGTCAGCAAGATAGTGGGGGGGGGGGTGGGGTTTTCCGCGCCTCACAAAAGCGCGATATTCCGCCCCGCGTGCCCCTCCTCCTCCGCCGACGCTCCCCAGAAAGCCTACGTCGTCTATTTTTCTCCCACCTTTGGTCTTAATGAGCCAAGTTGAGATTAAAAGTCTCAGACTTCCCACTTTTCCCTCCCCCCCCCCCCCCCCCCGCCCCCCCCTCCCCCCCCCACCCCCCCCCCCCCCCCCCCGACCCCCCCCCCGCCCCCCCGCTCGTCCCCTCGCCCTCCCCCCCCTCTCC
>WURS02436341.1:0-15335 GCA_011762765.2 Rhinocypha anisoptera | reverse complement strand
TGGAATTTCAAAGTTTGTGTCTCATTTAATCATGAAGCAGTTCCACGAAGTCACGCCGGAAACTATTTCCTATATTAGTTAGAAACATGAAGTAGTGCCCTCCGAAGAAGTCCGAGATGCGAATACGAACAAATAACGAGTAGGAAAGACAGAAAAATATTCGTTCGGGAGCTCTTAGTAATATGACGAATCCAGTGCCGATTTTAGATTTTAAGACTAATGATGAATTAGGCGTTAGTTGATTTAATTGAGTACTTGATACTTCTATCCACATTTTTCATGCGTTTCCGAACACTCATCGAGAGTACCGTGAGCATTTATAAATAATATTAAAAATACAAAATGTTATCAGTACATATTATTAAATATCAGAAATTCTTAAGGCTATATGTTATTAGTTTTTTAAATTCTATAGTTGTTTCAAAAAAAGAAAACTTTTTGAAAACGTACTTGCATATGAATTTGTATAATTCAAAAGTTGATCTCTGCAAATAGTTCGTATATGTAAGCAGATTCGAGAATTTCCAAGTATAAACAAAAACAAAAACAGAAATCAAGAAATTGGAAACAAATCCTAAAGCCACATATCACTCTTAGATTAAAATTGGTTTTAAATGCATTTATTGTATTTTAGACTAGTTTTTTTAGCTTAAAATTTGTTAACTTCCATTTAATTGAGCGTTAAAAATTAAATTAAAATATTTTCTGGTTATTCATAGAATAAACTAGCACTATTTATTAAAGAATTTGGCGAAATTTTGTATTCCATTTTTCCATGTTTTTTAAAAAGATATGTGTAATTATTCTTTTTTGAGACGCTTTGAATTTACCAAAATATTTTACAATTATAAAAAAAAAAGATTCCATGACTCATTTTTATTACAGATTTGGATTATAATACAGTGAAGCAATTATAATGTGAATTACACATCGATTATGCAGACACTGTATACATTTTTTAAAGGAAATATTGTTTTATATGTGTCATACATGCATCTAACTTGAAAATTTTGGTACGAGGTAACAGTCGAAATTATTTGCCTACATCATGTTAAAACTCAGCGTCAGAGGATTTTGAATACTAAGGAAATACTGAATAAATGCAATTTTCTTACATGAAATGAGACAACAATATTTGATTAATGTTAGAAGTACATGCTTTCCAAATTTATTATAAAATTTTCCCTTTTTCATATGGGATCAAGAAATAAACCTTAGAGACCCTATAAATTCTTCTGTTTTCTCCTTTGGTTAATTATCATACAAGTGTACTTCTTCTTTACAATCTCTTTTCTCTGACAAAAATTATATTGATAAGAATACTGAACAAATTTAGGAAGGATCTTGAAATTAGATGGTTATGTTCCCTCAAATGATTGTTCAAAGCTACCTCTTTTCGGAATGATGTTTTATGACCTACAGCAGGAGTCTTTATGGACCTCACACGATGTAAAATTCGCAGCACACCTGAAACACGCAAATGGAAGTCCCCTTCGCCACCAGTGATTACGCCATCAATAAAAGTCTGCGGCAACATGGATTAATTTGCACTCGGACAACTATGATATTTGGACTCATTAACTGAACAACCTTTGTCAGTTGGTCCATATTAGGACAGATGAGTATGATGCCATCCGCAGTCATATCACAAGTCACTCTATAATATAATGTAATAATATATCCCTTCATTCCGTCGAACGATTCCTTATTTTATGTCTTAATTGCTTTTGAAATTAAGACTGGGCGAAACGGTAGTCATCGTCACAGGTGTTTGTAATGAAAAAATGTCCGGGTCCGCAATTTGCAGATGCTTTTCTGTTTTTAAATGAAAGAAAAAAAGATTTCTGCCATGAGTGAACCTTATCAATAAGAGTTTGGCTGATCGTGTTCCTATAATAACAATTCTTAGAATATATTAAGCGTGAAAATTATGTTTTAGAAAATTGTTTGCGCATTCCCAATATTTCCATTACATTAGATTACTGGTGGTACGAAAAAGCGTTATACCACATACTAATAAAAGTGCAAAAATATTTCCAAGAAAAAATACACGAGAAATGCAAGGAGGAATGTCACGTTATTATGAAGTAACAAAAAGGAAAAGTGAAAAGAAAATAAGGACCTATAATTTTTTTAAATTTTATAATATATCATGATAATATCTTTATAATGACCATATATTTTTATTTTTTATATAAAAAGAATTAAAACATCTGATAACATAATAGGGAAAAATTCAGAACTATTTTTATGTATGGATATTATCCAATTAAAATTTTTTCTTAGAGAAATCGTAACATAACACTTTCAAATCTGATCCAAACTATTCCTAATACATGTCTAATAAGAAGCTATTTGAATTCGACTTGCATAAAATTTCCAAAGTTTATTTCAGAATCTTAGACAACGAAAAATATATTTTCATAAACTATGGCAGAAAGGGTCCTGCAATTCCAAGATATTTTCAATCATCCGGCCTGCCCACATTCAACGCACCGGGGCTAAATTTTAGTCAATGCAGACGCAGGAAATTTTTCCCTCAGGATGGAGGGTGGGCCGATGTCACGGTTGAGGAAACGAAAATACCGGTGGACATAGGGGTTGGGCTGCTCGAGAAAAATTGAATTTTATTAAGGCGTTCGTATAACGACCGCGTGGTATTGAATGCAGGGTATTATATTTCAAATCGAATCCGGGTATCATATTTTCCCAGATATTTTCACGTCGGGGCCGTGATAAGATTTCATGGTATATTATCAATGCAACTGTCCAAAAACCGCCACTTTTACATCACCTGGAAGACGCCGATTTAGGTAGATAATAAGCATTATAATGGAAGATACTTTCATATTTCCGATATGAGCCACCAGAGTTATATCGTTTTCATTCATTACACTGTCCTTATCATAAGTAGATATCGGAAATGAAGCATAGCACGCTTCCCAGAAATTACGTTATCATACCATTTCGCATTACCTTCGACGCGGTCTGGACCGCCTCTCCAGGAGATTCTGATTTCTTTTCGGAAGGTATTGGGAAGTAAAACAGGGAGATTGCGAGCAAGTAGGAAGGGGTCGTTCATGAAAAACAAAAGCGTGAACAGGTTCTCCCCTTAACAATGCACTAGCTCTGCTTTAACCGTGCTGAGGGTGATAGACGACCGTTTCCAGAGCGATGTCTTTTGCATCTGCATTTGAAATTTATTTATAATTTAGGTGAATTCTGCCACGGAGGATTAAGTCACATGTTCGAGGTTGATGAAAGATAGCAGGACTAAGATGAATGAAATAAATGCAAGGTACCTCCCTCCACTTGTCACAGTACTGATTATGTGATTATATTATTGCGTCAGTGATAGTTTCAGGCCTAACATGGTGGAGTTCTGTCATCTTGAAGTAACATCGGAACAGTTTGTTGAATTTTTTGCGAAACAGAGTAAAAATTTGAGGCATAGCCAATAAAAAGTTAGAAATCATAAGAAGATTACTTGGAATATGCCATGAAATGGTAAAAGAAAACTATTATACTATGCTTGTTAGGTCACACACGCATAGTGTGAATGTATGGAACCCTCACGAGGTAATTAGTTGCTTAGATTTACAATTATATCGAGTGCAACGTAGAGCAGCCAGACTAGTGTAAGGCCGTTATAGCCAGCGTAGCAGTGTAACGATTTTACTGGAGGAATTGTGTTGGGAGTCACTGGTTGATAGTAGGCTGAAAAAAAGGTTAAATTTAACGTGTAATTTTGAGGCATATCATTTCAACGAATAGTTTAAAAACGTATTACAAGCACCGTCATTCTACAGTAGATCAGACGAACCTCAGGAGAAAAATCAGAGCAATAGACTGATGAACGGATAGACTTAAAATGACATTTTTTCCTCGTACTGAGTACAGAATAGAATAGATGTGGCCAAAAATGTGATCAGGGTAATTAGAAGGAATTGCAGCTTAGTTCGTAGTCTCTTGCAAGCGTGTCATGCCTTCCTATAATTGTAAACATTGATCCTGAGTGAATGAATTCTTAAGAGGTTAGCATGAAAGGTGTTTTGTAGTTTTAGTACTAAATTACTAATAACTTTGCACATGTGAACATAATAACGCAAAGTACTAAAGTACCAATAATTTTGTACACAGTATTAAAGTACTAATAAATTTACACATGTGCACATAATAACGCATTCTTGCTGGGTAGTCAACCCCTCACATATGCCATTGTGTCGGCTTGCAGGGTATTTAAAAAGGAAAAACCATTACAGGAGCATACTACGCATCATTACTTGACAAGCTAAAGGCAGAACTTGCGGAAAAACTGCCACATTTGCAGAAAAAGAAAATCCTGTTTCACCAAGACAACGCACCGTCTCACATCTCAGAGGTTGCCATGGCGAAAATCCACGAATTACGGTTTGAACTGCTTAACCATCCGCCTTACTCACCAGATATAGCCCCAAGCGACTTCTTTTTGTTCCCTCATCTAAAAATTCCACTTGGAGGACAGAGATTTTCGTCAAATGAAGAGGCAATCACCTTCGTGAACAATTTTTTGCAGAGAAAAACGCCGAGTACTTTATGGACGGGTTACAGAGATGGGAGCATCAGTGGGAGAAGTATGTAGAGTTACAAGGAGACTATGTAGAAAAATAAAAAAAAATTTCAGAAAAAATATCTTGTATCTTTGTTGTGTCAGAAGCTTTTCAGACCTATACAGACATGAACTCGGGCATCGAAACGTAGGCCATTGTGGATTTCTTGACGTAAAAAGAAATCACTCACAATTGATGTATTCTGACATTTTTTCAGGAAGGAAACAGTATTATAGAGGTTGTTTAAGATAATTTTAACAAGCTAATTAATACGATTTTTGAAATGATTCTTTTAAAATAATTATTCAAAATTTTGATACAACCTTAAATGAGTAGTCATGAAAGACGTAAAGAATATATCAGTGAAAACCGTCATGTGTAACATCACATTATATGGACGTGATACCTAGTCTATGAGGAGGAATGCCTAGCGTAGATTGGAACCTTTTGAGATTTGGGTTTGGACAAAGACGGAGAAGTGGACGGAGAAGAAAACTATTAAAGAAATGCTAAGAATGCTAGGGGAGTTGAGTATTTGTTGAGTGAACTCCGATAAGAGCAGAAAATGTAAATAGGAGAGATACTCAGAGGTGGTACATTTTTGAAGACATTAATGGAGGGTAGAATGTTGTGCAAGCGAGGTACGTAGAAGTAGGAAGAGAAGAGGTATTTCAGATAAAATAATAGCCGGTAGGAATTACGCTGAGAATACTGTCGTAACTCTAAATTTACTCTTCTACTGTAGAGTATTTTTTTAATTTACCTCCATATGCATCCGGACTCTAGAAATGTCCACTACCATGACAAGAACACAGTCAAATATTCTTTGGATAGTATTGCATGCTGTTAACTTGGGAAAAGAAGTTTCAGCGACCTCCCGGCGCAACGAGGAAGGAGACATGATGGACGTAACCAGTTCCCCTTTCAGCCATAAATTGCACGCTTGCTCGATCCTCGCGCGAAACATTGAACTGAGGGGAAATAGAATTATGTACTAAGGAGCAGAATGTTCCTTAGGTTGTCTCGTACGGAAAAAGTAAAACGCGAAAGGAATCAAACAGGTCGCAAAAACCTCGTAGCTTCCAGCCCTTAAGAGAGGATACAAGTGCATAGCCTCTTATAGAGCATCTCATTCAAAGAAAGCGTTTCTGAATACATTTCAAGAAGAAGCCCGACACAACTTTGAGACCATCTCCTGGGTCCTTGATTAATACAGATAGGAACCGATATAATCCGCATGTGAACAGAATTTTTAAGTACAGCACCCTCGTAATTTTTAGCAATTGCCTCACCATCAAAACAATCAGTGGATAAAAATGTTGTTATTTTTTGCGATTTAGATATAATATTGTAAGAGTCTTTTCAATCTGTATAAAAGCAGTTCTCCAAATGGGGTTCGCGATAAGACTTTCGGGGGTACACTGTAAAATTTCAAGCCCTAAAAGAAGCGATATTGTCAAATATTTAGGCAACTTTAAGTGTCTGTCAATCGATGTATGAAATTTTAAAATTTATCCGATGCCCTAAAATAATATTTGTTTCTTATACTTTCTAGTGGTAATAAGGGAATTAACTATTTAAAAATCGACACCGTTAAAACTGATTACAACATGATCTAAAAAAAATGGGCTAAGGGATTCGAAAGTTTAAAAAAATGTTGGTGCCGCCAATACAAGTTACATCTATCGGCAACGAACACTAGTTAATTAATATCTGATGTACTTATACACTCTCAGGAAACCTGAATTGGATCAAAAAAAAGAACGGAATTAGATGATGAAGCCTGTTATGGACGAAAACAGAGCGGGGCAGAGAGGATGGGATATGGGAAAGCGTGTGATAAGGAAGGAGAGGTGAGGAGTTAACTACTTTCCTTTCACGGGGAAGAGGGTGAGGGGAGGAAGGAGGATCGGCAGTGACCCCCTACGAAACTCCGAACACTTTGCAATCCTCTCACTCTCGCCTCTCATCTCCATCAACAGTTTCCTTTCATCTGCTCACCCATCGTAAAATAACGAGGTACGGCCTAGCTACTTCCTTATCTTTCTTATTTACCCCAGTTTAGGGTTTGAAAGAAAACCAGTGTGCGGCCCCTGGCCGAAGAGGAGAGGATTCAGCGAACAGATGCCGTCCTTCATACGAAGTACTGGCCAGAGAAGAAAAGTGGACTGTGCGGAGATAAACCAAGGAATACGAAAATGTGAGGGAGCAGGGCAATATTTTGCCGTGCTTTTCCTGGATTAAGAGAACCTTATTTATCATTCTCTCTTAGCGTTGAGTTAAGAAAAAAGCTCTTGGTTGATAAAAAAGAGGAATTGTTGGTCCCTGTATATTTGCCCTCCTGAGGAATGGGATCGGAGCATGGAGTCGTGCAGACAAGTCAAGGCGTCCAGAATGACATACAGTGCTGTTGAGCCAGTTTCCGCGTCGCTTTAGGATGTATATGGAGGAGAAGCTGTGTTCTAAAGTAACTGAACGTGTGACGGGTCTTTAGGCATTTTTTACGAGACGTTAAATCTAAAAAAAAAACTATTGGCCGAAGACAAATGAATGCGGAGTATTTGGTTGGATTCCAGAAACTTCGACAAATACAAAAGAAGACAAACTCAAATGATGGATGAATGATAAGAACAATTTGATTCCATCATTTCAGGTAATTGTTGGATATATTCACTTTTGTTGTTTTTCTTCACAGACATTGGTTCACACTTGTGACAATTATTCTGCGACGCTAATGGAAAAAGATGAATCAACAATCGTCATATGAGAAAAAAATAATAAGTTTATTGTAGTCGCGTGTAGTCAATTTCAGTTTTGCAAAGATTGCCGATAAATTACATCAATCAATGAGTACGTTGCCTTCAAAAAACATGTTTTTTTCGGTTTTATATTGTTCCTGGGTCACATGGGGTGAAGAAGCAATCCTCGACAAAATTCGTTTACTATATTAAATTAGAAAGCTACCTAGTGATATTGTATCATTCCTAGATCACCAGAATAATGTAGTTGAACGTTATAAAACTATTTACGGAGTTCTACTAAACATGTAATTACAGTATAGGTATTATTTAGTGGTTCGTCATCACCAAAAATAAAACTTATTCTTAACCCTCTTAAAAAGGAAATATATATTAACTGTTGGTTCCTGAAGATATGGCGGAAATCTTTATTAACCATCTTTCATTATTTGTTTATCCGTCATTATTTGGAATATCCGTCATTAAATCCTTATCGTGAGGTGGATAAACCAAGTATGTAGAGCATCTACACTGAATATGCGTGCGTTAAATACTGAATTAACGAAATATATATAAAACCAATGAGATGCTTCCTTAGAAACCATGATGCATTCACCGACCCTAAAAAGAGAGAAAAATAAAAATGACCGTTTACCTTTAGCCAGTCCCGGAGCCATATGACTTCAGGTTTTGGATCACCGATTACTTCACAATGGATGATCACCGTGTCTCCTTCTTCAGCCTCCATTGAACGAGGTTTTACCAAAAACATGGGGACCTTTGAGTATCTGTGAAACGAGGAAAAAATATTTTTCAATAAGAATATATAGTTATTCATAGTTTTAAAATTTTCAAGTGATTTGACAAAAATAAATTTAGGGTGTAAGTAAATATTTACGAAAATGAAAGTTTCTTCGGTGTGCAAACTGTTTCACAACTAGTATAACTGGACAGGTATTATTAACTTGAAGTTGGAACTTTTGAGCACATTTTCTAGAATTCGTAACATAGAATGTCACTTAGTCTCAGAACGGGCTTTACATACGAGGCTTGTTTGATTGGGAAGTACAGTTTGGCTATGTGCAAATCAATACATGACTTTTTGCTGTACTTTATTTTACTTTTACATGTTAAGGCGAACCTTAAACTAATTATTTAAATTATTTATGCCATTTTTTATGCAATTTTCATATACGCCAATTACTTTTTCAGTTTCCTCTACGAGGAATAATGCTACCAGGGAAGATAAAAACAGCTTAAATCACATCTAAAGTCGGTAGGAATTATTTTGATTGATTACTTTCCAAGAGTTGCATAACAGTGTTAAGGGTACCTTGAAGAATCACAGTAATTACAATGCAATTATAAACAGAAGGCATAGTACACTTAGCAGGGGAATTTCCTGACATTTTCGCTGGAGAAACCCAAGTTTTGATGATGCAATTTTGCTAGGATAAGTTGGAGCAGCCACATTATAGAATAGAACCGAATATCACGCAATCGTTAGCAGATCAGAGCTATGACTACGGTGGCAATGTCAAAAGTGCTGTGCATGAGTTGTATCTTCACTGTTGATGCAGTTCTTTGAAGAGGAAATAACAAGATTTGTTCATTGTGAAAATGAATAGCAAAATTTACACAGAATAAAGGATTTATTACAACTCGAGTTTCATTTTAACAATTTTTCTATTCCTTTTCACTATGATTATTTCAGCATTCCACAACATCACTCCTGAATCCTCATTACTTAACAGCATTTGTTACCCACTAAGATGATTTCCGCAGCATGACGGAAATTACTTCACAGTGAAGTATGTCAGGGTATTAAAATTTAAACAAATGAATACTTGTTTTAATCTTTTGCCAAAACGGCACTTATATTCCGAACATATCTCGTAACTACATACGGGAAAAGATGGTGTCCGGAGGATATCACAAGGAGAGGGTTTATGAGAACCGTGAAACCACTCGTGAATATCAAAAAATTTTCCATGGTAAACTATTGAAATGCAAATGAAAGAGCTTCTTCCATACTTTTAAATTGGATTCGGACGATGCAAACGGGGAGAGCATATTATCCGATTTGAAATTTTATTAGCAGGGGTGTGCGTGCTCCCATTCGTAAAAATGACGAAGAGTGAATGAAGAAAGTATGGAATGGAGAGGGTAGGGGGAAGAGGGAATAAGTTAGATAGCACAAAAATAACAAGAAGAATATTTGGGGAAAACTATGATGTTCTTATCCATGTATGCCACTGAATACGCCCACACGCATTGAGAATACAATCGAGCCTAGAACATTCAATGCCTGGTACGAGCGTTACTCGGAAAGTAAGGTCCGATTTCTTATAAAAATGTAATCATTACAGATTTTTTCAAAAGATTTTTTAAATGTAATTCCTTACATCTTTCTCTATTTTTCTACGTAGTTTCCATTTTTCTTTAAACATTTATCATAATGTTCTAAAACCTTATGTATACTGAAGTCATAGAAGTTTGCCAGCTGTGAGAGCTTGAGAGAGAGTACCGGTGTTTAACTGCTTCTTTCACCTCGTCATCTGTGACAAAGCGCTAGTCACCAAGAAAGTCCTTTAGGTAGCGGAACAAGTGAAAATCACTCGGCGCCAAGTCTGGACTGTAGAGTGGGTGGTGAATCTGTTCCCATTCAAAAGATCTGATCAGATTTTGGGTTTGGATGGCAGAATGGGGTGGGGAATTGTCGTGCAGCAACAGAACTCCAGACTTCAGAAGGCCACGTTGCTTATTCTGTATTACACGTCGAAGTTTCGTCTAAAAGCTGATCACCTTCCGCATGATATTGGTCCAAAAAATCAAGAGCACAAGCCATTCTTTTGATTACGAGGTGAAAGAAGCAGTTAAACCCCGGTTATCCTCACAGGCGGCAGACTTCTATGACTTCGGCATACAAAAGCTTGTAGAACATCATGAGAAATGTTTAAACTAAAATGAAAATTACATAGAAAAACAGAGAAGATGTAAGAAATTACATGAAAAAGTTTTTGAAAAACTCTGTAATGATTTATTTTTATAAAAGATCGGACCTTACTTTCCGAATAACCCTCGTACATAAGGTAGTGAAACAAATAATACTTCAAAATTGTTCATATTTTAGAGGAAGAAGCATGACGCTTTCGCTGATATTTTATTTCAGAAAAAATTAATTATTTCGTTGTGATAGTTTTGAGATCGGTGTTGCACCTATAGTTTTGTTCATACAAAATTATCGTTTGAAAATAAAAGCAATACGATTCTCAAAAAAATTGTAAATGTTAAACATCGAAATAAGATGGAAAAAGTTAGGACAAATAGGAAACTTCACTTGTTTGGACAGTATTATGAAAGAAATAGGCATAATAGTAAGTACATTAGGAGAAGGGCTGCATCAGTAAAGGAAGATGAAGAGTTTACGCATGAGAAATTGTTGACATGGACTTATCAATAAAGAAACGAAAAAATAATACAATAAATCATAATATGGAGCTTGCTATACAATATGGATAAACGACATATGAAATTGAAATGAAAAAATGTTAGGTCAACAAAGCAAGGCGCAGAAAAAAGTTCGTTGTGTACCATAAAAGGGTTCAATAAGATACATAAGAGACCACGAATGATTAATAAAATTCATTTAATGCTAAGCGTAAATTCATTAAGGATTCAGAGTTAAAAAATAATTTTTTCGACACGTCATAAGCCGAACTCAGCCCGCTATTCTACCTATTATAAAAAAATATTGGTACGTTGAAAATTTAAAAATATACTACTCACGGTACGTCGGGAGAAACAAGTGTTGGAATTGGCCGCAGCGGTGTGCTGGCGCTGCGTCCAGATCTCGCGTCTTCAGGTGAAACAACAGCGACACGAAGCGATGTAGTGGATCTACCAACTTCATTGGTAGCTGTGCACTCGTAAAGACCAGAGTCTCGAGAAGTGGCGCCAGATACAACTAGTTCTACCCGGCCATCATGATCTAGAATCATTGAAATTTGGCGTCGGAGACGAAGACGAACCCCATCTCTGTGCCTAAGGAAGAAAAAATAAATCTATTAGATTAGTCTTAAAAATTCATGAACTAACTACATTTCATGGCATACATATTGACTTTCATATTTAATAACATTGATACTACGGCTGAGGTGGAAAGAAATAAAGGAGCTAAAGCTTTGCTTTCAAATTTATAGTTCGTTTATCATACGAATACACAACTAAATTTTCTCTGATTTCTCGGAAGAAAGCATTCTCCAGTACAGCGAAACTAGTTGTGTACAATAAAATATTTATTTATTTAATGCAAACCATGGAAATATTCCACAAGGTAAAGGCCTTTAAAATCAGCTAAAACCTAAGGCTTAGGTATAAAGGTGAATTATGAGAACGATTAGGGTAAGTTGAAATAAAAGTTATAAATTTTAATATCGTCGCATAGCTGACACCTTAGTCACAAATATTCAAAATTAAGAGTTAATTATCGGGATCTAGCTATTACATGCTACATATTAAAAAACAATGATTATGAGTGACTAAGTCTTTTGTTTTGATTTAAGATACCATAAGACAAAACTGGAAGATATTATAGTTCTCGCCAAGTCGAGAAATCTTAAATTGATAAACTGAAGAAAATGGAGCTAACACTAATATCCGTTATAATACTCTTTGGCTATCTCCTTTTTATATGAATTGACGAGTTAGTAACCAATTAATTTTTACATAACCGAAGACTACATTTTATGAGGAGTAATTTATCCATCCACCACCACCACAGTGATCAACCCGAAGGTTGGTATGTTAAGTGAGGGTAGAGATCACTTAGTACTAAGCCCACAGCGTGTGGAAATTCACACATCAGGGTTGAGGGGCCAGTTCATTTCCCTATGCCGCCTGTGGTTTCCCACGAAAATGTGGTACCCGAAAAATCACTCAGCTTGGGTTTAGCTGTAGGTTCCGGAGGGTTTTTACCCGGTCTCGAACCCGGGTCCCCAGGTCAGTAGCCAAACACTCTACCCACTGGGCTACCACGACCTCTATGTACCTAATTTATTCAATTTGAGGCATTCGAGGCATATCGAGGTATTGTAGAAGTTTTATTTCACTGATACATTGGTTGATTCGGTACCTATTATTGAATTTATCTCATGGGTAGTTGCCATTCACGAGAATATATTTCATTGTGTTATTATAAATGCAGCCATTTGTATTAAAATTACATTGCGTAGTTGTGTCCTTCCACTAAATGAATTCTAGTGATTATAAAGAACTAATTAATACTATCAAAATATCATATTGTCTGGTATTCTTTTTAAGAAACATATTAGATTATAGAGTTCCAGAAAATCAAATATTCAAGTCATGCACGGGCTCTGATTTTTAACAACTTTGTATTGGTATTTCTTTATCGAAGCCCAAATAGTTTCAGTTTAGAAAATGAACCAACATTGAAATTCATCCTTAAAACCAAATTACTTAGGACGGTGTTAAGGTTCAATCGCCTTGATTGTCACAAGACACAAAAGTTTCAGAAGAAAGAGGACTCAAAAGTTTTTTAAGGAATGAATGTACTGTGATGATTTTTTAAACTGAGTTAGTGCTATGAAAAGATTTTGAATCGATATCGAGTGGAATTTTCAATGTAATGAAATTGTTTCCTCCTTTTGAGAGAAAAAAATAATTATTTTCAGTCCTGCAACATCTATATTAACATTTTATATGTATATCCTAAATGTAACAATGCAGATGTATATCTCCCAGGAAATCATCATACTATTTTCTAGAAAAATTAGTCTCATTTAGTAATTCGATTAATTCAAATTGCATGCCAAAAATGGTGGAATGATGAAGCATTAGCGGTCTACGAATTTTAATCAATGCTGAAAACAACCGAAAACCAATGAAAATGCCCATATTTGTTCATGAAAATTCTCAGTTCGTTTGACAAAAAGTAATTCAAAAATATAATAGAGGTTTTATTTGATAATATGAGTAAGAAAATATTATATCACAGTAGCAAATGTTTATAAGGAAAAATGCAGCATTAACTTTAGGACCTAGAAAATCAAAATATCTTAATTGAGATATATTTTAAAATATTATAGTTCTCATATTACAGGTACAAGTTGAAATTTCCATAAAGCAAGCATAGAACATTTAAGCGTAGTGGAACATTTTTAGAGTTCACGCTTCGCATGAAAGTTTCAATAATTTCTTATGGGTAGCAAGGGTTTTACTCACGACAGACCAAATCCAGAAACTCTTTGCATTCACTATGCAGCAGCATACTGAAATAAAGAGATGCTAGATTCTAATACGGCTGAAATAAAAAATTCTCACGCAATGCAAGACTGATTATATAATATTAAGGATTAGTCCTACCCAATAATTAGTAAGCTTTCAGAGTAAAAGAAAGGGAAAGATTGACTCAATAAAGAGTAAAAAACTTCTAGGTTTATTACTTAATAATAAAATCCGGAAGTAATAGGCCTTTTAGAGAACTCATTTGCATCAGTTCAAAGATTAAGGTTTATCTAAATAGAATAAAAAGTTGATTTCCGCAGAAGTATTATTACTATGTTGACATTTCCATAACTCAAATTTCCTTAAATTTCATTGCTAACGGGAGATTTTACTTGGTTTTTGTGGAATCCAAGGTTTGAACTGCCTAAGTATTGTCGAAAAGTAATTATGTAATAGGAAGTCAACACTACGACGACTTCGGAAGAGGAGAATCAGTATGATCAGTATGTATTAACATCATATTGACTAAAAAGATTTTGGTTTCAAATATACATATCTGAATACAGCTATATTCCGTGACATAACTTGATTAAATCCGCAAAACTAAGACAGTTGAAACATGCTCTGTTTATAAGTCTTTTTTAGATATATATTCTATAATATATGCTTTTTATTGGAAGTATTTTGTTATGCCGGAAATTCTTACTGTAGCTATATGCATTTAAATTCATTATGCAAGAAAGCTTGTTTACAGAATGACCAACCAACGTTTATTGCATTCTTGGGGTTGGAAAAAGCTTTTGATAACTTGGACTCGAACACCATTCTGCGAATCCTAAACTATAGAAAATTGATATATGTTCTTTGCAGGAAGAAGAGATAAGGTGTGGAGAAAGTATGGAAGAAGCAAGAATAAAGTAAAGCGTGAGATAGGTATGCTTGCTATAACTGCTGATTTTCAATATTTACATCGAGAAGGCAATCGATGAGATCAAAAAGAAGATAAAAGGGGGTGTAAGAAAAAGAGGAGAAGCGATAGGCATGCTGCAGTTTTCACATAGCATTGCGATATTGGTAGAGAAGGAAGAAGATTTAACAAAGGCATTGGCCTGCATGGAAAAAGGAATGGGAAAATACAACTTAAGGATAAACAGGAATAAAAGAGAAGTGATGGTCTGTAGCTGAATTATGGGAACTAGTTGTCAAGTCAAGCTAGGGAATGAAACTCCCCTGCCACAGACTCTTGCAGGGTATTTCTTAGATGAAACGATTGGGCAAGTGGAAGAATTCTGCTACCTAGGGAGCAATATTAACCAATGATGGAAGAAGCAATAAGGAAATAATAAGCAGAATATCCCCGGCCAGGAAGGAATTCTTTCAGAAGTAACTATTACTCACTGCCAATAATATTAACCTGGAAATAATTAAGAGGTTCATTACGACGTATACACAAAGTACATAAAGAATTCTGTTATACGGAAGTGAGACATGGACAATATCACTATCAGAGAAAATAAGTTAGGAAGCAGTGCAATGTGGTGTCGGAATTCTCAACAAAGACGTGTGGTGTACAGGATGTCTCATACGACCTTTTTAATTTCTAAGTCAACTGAAATTTGAGGAGTAAGTTTCCTACAACGGGAGAAAAAAGGAAGAAAAACTATATTTCAACCAAAAGATTTTAGGATAAATGAAACTTTGCAATTCCACAAATAACACTTTATTACGACCGGTTTCGTTCACCTGACGATGTCACCAA
>WURS02436330.1:0-15336 GCA_011762765.2 Rhinocypha anisoptera | reverse complement strand
CCTGCATTTGACTTTCTTTCTCCTTTTCCGTTTCAATTCTCGGTCTTGCGAAAGGATTTTTCCCACGATCAAATTTCCTTCATTTTCTCCACAGCCGACTGGACTGGGGGAATTCGGGTGGAAGTTGTGAATATGTTCTAATCCGAGTCATGGACCCAACGTCGCATTGCTATTTCCATCAAAACCGCCACAAGTTTCAAACCAGCAGAATATTCCCATTGGAAAATATTTTATCGTTCTGCACCACCTTGGTAATTTCTCTCGGTGGCGGGTGGCCTCGAGTTACTTTACGCTGATTAAGGTACCGACAGGTGTTTGACTGAAATGTTTCATATCTATCTCAGTCATGTCTACATCTGGCGGAGATTAAGCTATCTGAAGTATACTGGAGCGAAAAATGCTCCTTGCGTATTATTCTTTTCCCACATAGGCATTTACAACGCTATTCCCGATTTTCATGTGTTTTAAAATTCATTTAATTTAAAAATAAATACATATAGTATATATATATGTAGGTATTTTATTATTAAATTTTATTATTATTATCATCTTTTTCATTTACATATATTATCCTAGGTAAAATTTTCGGTTCATGCTCGGTCCCGGGTTTAATGCGCGATTTCTGAATGTCTGAAAAAGATGTAACTTTTGCTTAATTCGCGAGATGTGCCATGTGGATTTTACCAAGTTATGCTCTTTGTAATTTATGACTTAACATGTTTAGATACAGATTTATGAAAATGCGTTTAAACCATTGCTATCTTAAGGATCGCGAGAATCCTCATAACAAATTTATTCCGATACTAAAGAAGCAATGATTTCTGACGATGACGAAGAAACTTAAATTCGCCACCCTCGTAGTAATTGTGACGCTTGTTATTGCGGTTTTTTATTCCCAGTTAGAATTTATTTTGAGAAAATGCCTTTGATTTAACCCTGAATAAGAAGTATGAATTTTTCAAATGTCATAATTATTCAAATCAATTGTTTGAAAGGTTTCCAATTAAATATATTTTTTAGATGCCACGGGGCCAGATTTTCCTCTCCCTAGCTCGGCATGAAGGAGTCTTCTAGCATCCGTATAAATTTAGGAACTAATTGCTTTTGGGGAATATTGGGCGGGGTAACTCTTAAGAATTCCTACGATAAATGACGTTTTTGTGGGAATAATCGGGGGTAATTCCACATTTATTTTATTATTAATTAAACTATATAGTCTGATGAGATATGGTGGAAACGATCCATAGTCAAATAAGTGAGGACGATTTTCAATTTCCAGTTTTAACTTAACTAATAATTTAATATATACAAATAATTTAAATAATAACTATATATTTAATTAATAATTTAATTTAACTTGATTAAACCCACTTTTATTTTAAACTTTGATTTAACACTATTCTTCCGCTACGAAAATAGCCGGTGTAGCAACCACCGTAAAATTTCACGTAAATGATAAAGTAATTGCAGTAGTATAGTAAGTGAACGCGAGGCGCTAAATGAGGATTATTTTAACGATTTCTCTTGATGGCTCGAATATATTATAAATAAAATTGTGTGCAAAAAAGAAACCAACTTTCGCGTTGAATACTGAGTGATGTTCTCACAAATTGCTGCATTGACTATCATATTACAACTGCATGAAAATACGTAGAATGAAGTCAAAAAAACATAATAGGAATGAAATTATGTCTTTCCGTGTTAATTATGCCGGTAAATGAAGCTTGGAAAACGTTTTTAAAAATGAGACGAGTGAGTCGCCATTTTTGTAACTCAATGGGTTGAAAAGATTCGCTCGTTAGTCTCTTGTTTGGATCTTAAAGATCAATTAAATAGGAAACATAAAAATTAGTTAGGTTAACGATGATGGTTGAATGTTTAATAATGAATGAAAACCTAATTCCATTTAGATGACCGGAGCAATAATTTAGAAGTAGAACACACATGAGAGAGACGCTCTCTCTCGAGTTTTTCGAATTGGGAATAGTTTCTGCATGAACATGAACGCCTCTTCCTGAGCAAGTGGCGTAGTTAGTAGCGCTTCTTCGCTGAACTTAATCTATTACACGTAATTCTGAAGTACGGGGGGAGGATTCTCGTAGGTGGAAGATTCCCTTGAACTGACTTTTATTCCCTTTGCGCAACAACGTCCTTTATAAATTCTTTTCTTAAAGCTATTTTTTCCCATTAGAGCCTAAGCTACGTACTTGAAGAACCTGATCCATTTTCAATGTTGTGTGTAGGCAGATTTTCGTGTTTAACTACACGATAATCGGGAAGACGGACCATCATGTTAATTTCTTTCCCATTCATTCATTGATCCACGTACTTGGAGGTACTAGTTGATTTAAATTGTGATAGTGTTCCTTTTGACGTATGATATTCTGAAGTCCAGTTATTCCCGATTTGTTATACATGTTTACAGTAACATGAACATGTTTTTTTCCTGATCCGTCGGAGTCCGGACCCTTATTCGTTTATCTTAATACCGTTATGAATTACTTGTTCTCCTAGATTCATTATATTTTATCCTAATAGTTAACCCTACATCTTCCCTTTCTTCTTCTTATTGAAAATAACATAGTGAAAGCTCCATCTCTTTTTCCTATAATCCTCCTGCTGATTATTAATACTAATACTTTGATCCAAAATTGGTGTTCTATGTTCTCAACTTTTCCGTCAGTCTAATTCTTAAGTAGTCATTGTACTATATAAAATCATCTGAATATATTTTAATATTTTAGATTCTTATTATTTTCAACGGAATTTATTTAGCTCTACCCTTACTTCCCAGCTTAGTCCTTGGTGATTTTATGGTTATGTAGGTCATCCGCCTTTCTTTTTGTCTCATTCTTGGTGCTAACTTATTCCGAGGCGTCTTTGAGAGCCTACCTTTTTCCCATCAAATCGTCTCCCAAATTTGACAGAGGACTCTGATGAAGTTTCACTAAGCAACTGTTGTCCCCTCTATCATTTTCCCTTTTTTCCTTCCAATTTCTCCTTATATCATTATGGTATTCAATGAAGTAGTTTGATTTTCAGCTTTAGAACGGCTTGTACATAAGGTGGAAATTAAATGCGTAACGTCTTTATTCTTAACACCCTTAACACTTACTATAGACTGCAGTCCTATACTCCCATGTGTTTATCTTGGTCTTTTATGATGTGTCTGAGTCATATTTTTCCACGTTTCATTATCTTGAAACACGGGTGATTTTACATGACAACTGATATGAGTTACGAAGGCTGCTTTTAAACCATCGTCTATGGTAATTTACTTATTATTTTCCACAATAATGCTGGCCATATTGATATTGGCCATACTTTTCTTTTCCCATTACGGTCTTCTGTATATGAAGGAGTCAATTTAAAAATATATTCTTGAATGAAATTATAAAAATTCTTTATGCTCTTGTCAGATTAATTAACTCTTGATATATCTGAAATGCAGATCGTAATTTCATTACCAAAAAACTTGACTATATAAATGCGACACATTACATGTACTTCAATGTCAATTCACGCCAGGATGATGTGTGAACTTTTAAAAGGGTCGACGAACGAGACAATAAGGTTGGTTCATCCATTTCGACTAAATAATTAACGAATCACTCGTTTTAACTCTTTATTGGCATCTTTGTGGTATATCATGAACGATAAGTCTACTCTCAAGTTTTTACATGATCACATAATGCGTTGTGTAATCTTAATTAAAATGTGATTATTTATCTGTTACTGCCCATAATTAATAGGGTTTACTGAGATTTTCTGGTGTATGAAATCAAACCATAAAAATATTCTTTTCAAACATTTTATAGTTTTCGTAAAATGATCTGCGATGTGTCTTACTTGTCTAAACTGTAAGATAATTTATGCTTCGATGTCACAAGTTATTCGGGATTTAGAGACATTTTCACGCAGCTAAGTTTCCAGGTTTTTCTGAATCATCCCATCATCTTTAATCTTTCTTAGTATGGGTCAAAAGTTCTCCACAAATCCTGACTGTATCCAGTGGTGAAGGAATGATTGTGGCCCAAATGAAATTTGAAATTCAATGGACTTGGAAAAAATCCACTATTCATTTATGCAGATATTTGTATGCGGGATCTTTAGGTGAAGGTGATGAAAGGTCCACTCAAAAAGAAATCGGGATGGATGGTAAAGCAAATCCTCCGACGTATACCTTTAATAATATTCATAACCATGAAGAGCACTACGGGATTGCTTCCATGTTTATTTTTTCCTATTTCAAAGTCAAGATGATATCTCAGAATCATTCTAATTGAATAAATGAGGCCAAAATAAATGGAAAGTTTGTAAAACACGTAAATAGAGAAGGATAGAATAAGATTCGTGAATAATAATATCAAACTTTTAGAGCTAGATCCGCTCTTATTGAGAATGTGAAATCGCTATTAAATCACCTTTATTCTCATCTTTTAGTACTTTGTTCTCTGTTATTTTGATTAACATTAATTTCAAATACCTAACCAGGGAATGATTTATTAAAATTAAATATCTGATAAATTGTCTTATATTAACAATTTTTAATGTCATATAAACTTTAGAAATACTGTAAAATTATTAGAGAATATTTAGTATAATTATTTTTCATCGGAAGGCTGTGTGTAAAAACCTATGTGGACTTATAAATTACTGACTTAAGCTATTGTGATGCTAGCCCTAAATTCCACATCTATAGTGACGCATATAGTTTTCCCGTCTTTGAGGAGGTAATGATGATGACCTTTGCCGTTTCCGCAGCCTTCAAAGGCAGTAATATCGTACAACTCCGGTTTTGAAATAAGGAGGTGGATATCAACTCCACGTTGAGAAGCGTCATCGCTCAAACGTTTCATGCATGCCTATACATGGGAATGTTTTGTTCGTAAAATCACCTCGGCAACAAAGAGAGTACTATCGTACATAATTCCTACTCAGTTTTCACATTTGCAAGCTGCAAAACAGAGGCAGGTATTGAGTTCCCTGATGCAAATTAGTGTGGCGACTCTCTTTGGTTTTGGCGGATGCGTTTGTGTCCGTAAATCAAATCAACTTGCTCGACTCCTCGCTCCTCACCTAACTTCGTTGCTTCGAGGTGTGGAAAAGAGGGAAAGGGGGGGGGGGTAGTTGGAGAAAACTAATATCTGTCTACGGAATACCTATACCGTCCATCCATTGGCGGAGTGATTCGGACGACTTAAACTGTGCGGAAGTAATACCCCCAAACTGGTCTCGGGATAGATATTGATTACAGACTGGAATGAAGTCAGTCGTAACGGAGATAACGCTCCGGGAGAGACTGAGGTGATGAAAAAAGAGGAACGAGAGGAGGGTATTGCCGAAATAGATAATGGAAGGGGGAGGATAGAGACTCGATGCGCGTTCCGCCAGAAAGTTCACCAAATGGAAGTCGGATTTCCATTTTAGAGAATGAGTAGGAGAGGAAGGGACACACTGAGGATAAAAAAAACCAATGAAGTCCACGCTCGCTTCGGTTTCGGGAGTGAAACAAATGTGAAAAAAGTCCACTGGCACATTTTGGATCCATTTTGGTAGGCGCTGATTTTCAATGTAATATATTACATTTTTCAATTACCGTTCCCGCCGTTTTATCAAGGCCTATCAATTTTTAAAAAATACATAAATTTTCGTTTTATTTCACGATTGCAATCTGATCGCATCATCATTTCATCGAAGCAGAAGCGATATGAATTTATTCGAGCCACGAATTGTGTTTTCATGCTTTGCAGAACGATTCCGCTTATATCTGAATAGTGTGCGTAGTTTTGTATGTGAGGTACCATAAAAAATGTACCTAAATTTGTATGTCGCGTGCATAACCGAGGTAGCACAACGTAAGAATTGCTTCATGTGTTTTTTGTAAGTCACATTCGATCACCGCCTTTGTAGTTTCATGAAATAACATGGAACCTGTTGCAAAGAACTAATCTTATGGCACTGAGATTATGTATGTATATGTAAATTAAAGCAGCCGATCAGGAAAAGACAGTGAGGTAGCGGAGGAATTCTATTTTCCCTGTTGACAACTGTTCACATACAGCAAATCGTGAGGGAAGAAAATTTTTCACGTAAGTTTCACTAAGTACCTACCATTGATATTCACTTACTATTGTTCGTAAATTTAAAAATGGTTCGAGTGGGAACATATTTCAGAGGAGAGCAGTGCTCGTACGCTTTATAAGTAGGGGCATTTTTGTAAGTCTCCATTCAATATAATTGATTAATTTACATAGATTCATAACTATTTTTAATTTTAAAGGTGAGATATATGATAATATAAATACTAAACCCAAAATATTATTTAGTTTGCCATTATTGCATGTGAAAATTTTTCGAAGATGAATTTGTTATCGAAATTTATGGAAAGTAGGAAATGGCCGCGTTCAAATGGTAACACTAACAGTAAAAAATGATGCGGAGTGGCATTGTTTCTGAGTCCCGCCAACCGCGTGTCCTCTGTGTGTGCTCCCTTTGTTCAAAATGCTAGCAACTGCGCTGATGTTGTACTTAATATCATCACTTGAAAACATATCCCTTTCCACATCTATATTTCAGGCTAATTGTCACTTAGGGCTCGATTAAATAATTTCACACACATTTTTTATATCTATCTACTTTAATACGCTTCTCAACTACCTTTTTTGTCAGAGTGAAATTTTCTAATTAATGACAATATGATATTTTAGTTTCGAAGCGGTATCTTCCTATTCCATGTAAGAATCATGGCCGACATGCACTGCTTGCATGTGTTATTCTCGGAGACATCTTTTCCGTGAGATCATGCAAGGACTCGTGCATGATATCATTCATCGTTTACAGTGGTCCACTGTGGAGGCCGTCACCTTGTGGAAATCCATGATAGATTGATGGTTTTTTAAAATAAAATCTTTGTGGAAATATAAAGGTTATTTTTAAAAACCATCAGTTTACAGTGGTCTTTAGCAACAATTTCCCTTGTCGCTTTAGAGAGGTTGAAAAGTGCGTTCATGAGAAGCCTCCTTGCTCTCACGTGTCGAAAGATTTTTAGAATAATCCATTCCACGCCTCCGTTTCGCCACCGTGATTGTACCCTCACGGAGAGTTGGGAGGTCGTCGAGGGCTTCCGAGTTCTCTTCGAAGCTAGACCTCGTTTGCCCAGCTCACCACTCCTGAGGTAGCACCCCACGAGTTTGGGTCACTACTCCAGCGGTCTCACCAGCGAGTTTGGGTGACCACTTCCTACCCACGTCACTTACTACCGACCTCTTCTCTCGCCACTCGACCCCTAGCCTCTTACTGAGACAAGAGTAGGTTCTTCAGTCCTAGATCCTCTCGATTATCCACTTGGAGGAGAGCGTCTAGCACGCCGCGCCGCGTAAAAAATTGCTGTCACCGCTTACGTTGGTATAACCTTCGTTTATTCGGCCCTTCAGCAGGCAGTAAACAGGATATCTCGGATCAACTCCAAGTAAAGTATGTTAATGTTCTCTTCCAGCGTTGACACCTATATGTTTGACCGTATAATTATTCATTTATGACGCCGTTAATTCAATAGGTTAGTCTAGCAAATTATGGCGACTTAAATCATTAAAATATAAAAAAATGGATTCGGATCAGTGGCTGGAGATACTAAACGGATAAAAAATGTGTAATAGATTTAGCAAAAGGGAATAAAATAATAAATATGATGTAATAATATAGTAAAAATAATTTGGGAAAGTATTGGAATATTATTGACTGTAAAGGAGGGAATTTAGGGAAGAGAGGACAGATGTATATGAAAGTTAACGTTACAGGGAAATTTTTGAGTCGCTCGCGGAATGTTAATCGCTCACAGTAAAGGATAAACCGATGGATAGGAAAGAATAAAAACCCTCTGAATGGAGAGATTTTGAATTATATTACACAATAAAAATATCATACTATGGCGCTAGATCACTAGAGTTAAGTATTTTTAAAGAGTTGACTATTAGAATCGATACCGACCTTAAGGAAAGAACTCCGATGTTGACCAATATAATCTTTATTCCTCGATTCTACTCTTTCGCCAAAAAAACTACGGCAGTCCACTCCTCCCACTCTATCCTTCCCTCCATTCACATTTCCTTCTCTTTCACTCCGGTTCATCCTATCTCTGCTGAAGAATGTGATTGTGCTACCGGAATACCTAGGCAATTTGGGTGTTTTTTGTGCGTTTCGATGTGTATATTTATGATGGTTTGCCTTACATTGCATGTGTCCGGCAACAAGTACACACTAATTAATAATGAAAGTACTTTGTTTTCCACTGAAAATATTTTCATTGGAAAGAAAAGTGTTTTCATTATTAACATGTTAGTTTTCCACAAAGTAAAGACCTCTTATATCAACTACGTTAAGTACACACTAGATTAAGAAACCGACAGAGAATTGGAGGAAGTGACTGAGACCACATCTGGAAGAAGGGATATAGTGATAATAACTGTATTTTTTGTGTTTGAATGAAAAGATGGGAGTGAAGTGGGAGAACATGGTTTAGGCATAAGGCATGACTGCGAGGAGAAATTAGCGGAATTTTTTGGTGGTTGCGCTTAATGATAGGAAACACAAGGTACAAGAAATACAGGACACATGGGTACACATAAAAGATGCAGACAGAGGATACGAAATACCAGACAAATCATTGTTAAAGAAAGATGATCACTATGATCTGCATTATTTTTTAGGGAGTGGACTCGGGTACCGAGTACAACTTTGTTTTAATGAAGAAGTAATGAAGAATTCACGGGAATAATCAAGAGCTTATTATTACAGATATGGAAAGTAAACGCTTTGACTAAAGGAAAGGAAATAATATAGTAAATAATAAGATTAAATTAAAAAATCTGTTAAATATAGTATGACTCTGCATTAAACTTAAGTAGTTCTCAAATACCGAATAAATATTGTTATGCGAGTGAAGAGGAAAGTAGTAAAAAATCCTGGATTATGTACCAGTTATTTTGTAAGTTTCAGAGAGAAGCAAATGAAAAAAACGACTGCGCACTTTGTGGGAAGTTGAAGACGGAAATTAATTAATAAATATACGTAACAACAAAATTCCCGAAAATAAAACTGTATAACTTAACTATAAGATCATAAGTTACAAAAGACAAACATTTATTTTGGTACTATCTTAAATAAATGGTCATCGATGGAGGAACATTAACAGAAGAATTTATGGAAAGAAGGGTTTTTCCCAAAGGAACTGTAAGGAAATATATAAAAAAAAGAGTATTAGGTAAAACTCATTTAGAACTTAGTATGAATGCTAAAATTGGTGCCTGTTTGCGGGAGATGAGCGGGGCTGTAGACTTCGGTATGTGTTGCGAAGGATGGGGAAAGTAAATTGGACGTAGAGTAAAACAAATTAAGATTTTCCAGGAATATGACGACAGGTGAGGCATTCGTTAGGGCAAGTACGAAGGAGGCAAAAATATTGGATGGAATGAATACAATAATTAACAGCTTATCGGTTGACGAAGTCTATGACAGAGGTTAGAACCTGGGTAAACGAGATAAAGCCAAGAGTAGAATGTGGTTTTTAGACTGGTGTTTTTCCGAAGAAAAAGATAAGTTCAATCTATGAAGTTTATTAAAAAAAACAGGAAGGATTGCACGGATACGAAAAAGGGCAGTAAGCTATGTGGGTACGGCGACGAAAATAACTAGAGAGCTAAGAAGCCCGACCAGCTGATCGCTCGCGGAAAGGAGGGGATGGGGATGAGATGTGGGGCGGAGGGGACGCCTGTCGACATCTCGCCGTGGTTACTCTGCGTCAACTGGTCAGGGAAAATCAATTTATTAAAAACAATTAGTGTGTCCTTCAAGAATTCATTGTTACTTGATTTTTCTTCTAAACTCCTATCATGCCTAACTCTTCTACGTGACTTTTTCTGTCTATATTTTCTTTTCAACTTCTTTACACCATTAGATATCAAACGCCTCCAATTTACTCTTATTTTTAAAAACAGGGATTGAGTTACAATCATTCCATGCAATCATGCGCTCTAGAACAAGGCTCAGACTGACATGAACTTGGTGAGTTTAATAAAAGGCCCCGTCGGTATTTTTGTTCTCTTTATTTGTGCTTTTTGACAATACATCGTTTTTCCCTGATTTCATTCAAAGTGAGATTAGTTTTCTCTTTGTAAAACTGTGTTGTCTCTAGTTTTTTTACTATTATGCCCTATTTTCTGAAAATCCGTTTTGTTTCGTTTTGCTATCACCCAAAGCGTACATTTTCAACAGATCGATGGATTCAGGAAATTCTTAATTTATTTAACATATTAAATAGTGCCTACATATACGGGACATACCTAAAAATTTATCATTTGTAGGTATGTCGTGCTTAATTAGCTCTCCCCTATTATGATTTTTTGTTCCAAAGAATCACTCGCCTCTCATGACATACCTTTTGAATCAATCTTAAGTACCATGGCCATAGAAGAAACCCACTCCCGAATCTCCATCCGCTTCCCGTATGAATCTAGTCTGCCTCGTGCAAAAATTTTGAATGAGTCGCCATTCTTTCTATTTCACTTCTGTAATGTAATACTCTAATTAATTCTAGTTACTCTACTCTGTTTATCGCTTACTTAAATACCAAAAGAGCAAACATTTGTCCATTTATTTCTAAATATCTGAATATTTGTTTCTAAATACTCTCATTGTCTCAATCAAGTTTTATCTCTTCTCCATTATTTAATTTGGAATCTCGAGACTATGTTTTCCACTTGTGATTAAACTTAATTGTATATTTTATCGCGTTTTTATGGTAATATCAGTCTACTCTTTGATCATAACTTATTCATCTAAAAGACTGTGAATGAACATATGGAAACTTCCGTTTTCTTCCTCACGAATTTTTTCAACATACTGGTATTTTTTCTTTTGTTTTCCATTTCTTTCTATTATTTTGAATATTTAATGTTCTTCCTCACTCTTCAGGTCTCAGCTAATCTTTGCAAATCTAATATACTTCATGCAAAAGATAAAACATGCTGGCTTAATTTCTCTCAATAGACATTCTCCATGTATTTTTTCCATCGCTCCCGAATCTCTTCTGGTTCCATTAAATATATCCGACCCGTTAGTGAATATAGTTTTTTCCTTTTATAATTCATGGCAGATGTTGAAAATATTTCGTTTGTTAGATCATTTCTTCGTCTCCTTAATTTTCCATGTATTTTTGTGCAATGTCACCCCATATTTGTTTATAGTTTATTTATTTGTGCTTATTTACTTATTTTTAATAATTTTATTTGTCTCGAGTATTTCTCCTAAGCATTCCAAGGTCCCTTAAGTTCAGCGTTATTGGAAAAAAGCAAATATCTCTTTTCTCATCGTTATCTATTCTTATTTTTTCTCCTTTGTGAGAAATCACTTTCACCTCATCCCTCCTTAAATTTTCCCTCATTTCCTTCCTTTAGGAACTTTGATATTTATGGAATGAAATTCAATATCTCTTTTTAGTTATAGAGTAATTAATAAACGGCTTTTCACATTTTTTTTCTCAATTCTTGTGATTGTAATCTTTATTGACTGCTGTGTCTAATGCTTGTTAGGACTGAGGAAAGTCCTCATAAGCAGTTCTTGTAGTGCTTGTTATTATTATCCTGGGTTTTGAAATTTGAACGAAAATGTGATAGGCACCAGTTGGATGGATTATTTGTATTATTTTGTTATATTTGTTTCTGAAAGAATTCATCGTTACCGTGGTAACGTTTTTTCATTCCATAACTTTTTTTAGAATTTTCTTATACATACTTATCGATAATGTGATACACATCTTTGACACAACATTTAAAGAACTGCAATTTCCATATCTGTGGAAAATTTTATTATTTATTATTAACTTATTATTTGTAAACTAGAATACTAATATTTGGTCTTCAAGATTAGTCTTATACTTCAGTGTTACATCCATGTATTTTTTTCCTGACTAGACAATGTGTACGAGGGGGTTATGTAGTCATAGCTTAAAATGTTTTAAAACTCCTATTTAGTCGTATTTTTTGAAACAGTATTAACGTTACTTCGCCACTACATCTAATAAAAGGACTACTTAATTCTACAGACTTCGGCTGTACTTGGTGAAACCACATTATGAATAGGGGAAATTAAACTTTGTCGCTTTCACAAAAACTTTTTAATAAATCACCGCGACCGGTTTCGTCAAATAATATATTTTTACCTGATTATTTCAACTGTTTGACGAAAGTGGTCATAATGATTAAGTAGAAAAATTTTGTGAAAACGAAAAAGTAATTTTTCCTATTCAAAAGGACTACTGATAGAGGCTTTTGACGGCATGAAGTGATCTAAAGTACACCTGGAGCTGAATAATGTTTTAGTGCATTATAGAATATGCATTTTTGTTACTAGTGCATAAGAAGGTACTATTTTTTTAGATGACCATGTCCTTCCCTACTGATTTTCATGGATACCATTGACATGAAAAATATTTATAATGGACAGAACAGGGAAAACGATGCAAAGTTTTCAGGTCACGGATAAACCTACTCAATGGCTCCATCCTTCCTAGGAACGTTTCGGCGTTAAAGGTCTGGGAAAGTGGTGAATAACTAGTGGCAGCCAAGGTCCCGACCCGTTTTCCTGAAAGAAATCACTATGAGCCGTCCGATGCAGAGTCCATGGATATCGTTAAGTGATCATTTGGGTCTCGTGCATCGGCGATGAGGTCGTAGTAGGGTATCCACGGAGTTTGTCCTCCGCCTGTGCATCCTCCAGATCTGTCTGTAGAGAACCTTCCCCCGGTCCTCAACAGCGTGAAATCGGAGGGAACGGCGCCTCCTAGGGTGCGGTCGTGCGCATCCGCTGGAGAAACCGGCGGACTTCGCTTGGGCGGACCCTTCCGCTCGGCACCTCACATCCGCTCATCCAGTGTGGGCTCAGGGTAATGGCGGCAGGAAGTGGCGGGAACGTTCCATCGGCGCGGCTTCCCGTAGAGGGTGGTGGAGGTGCGGCTCTGCATAAAGCCACCTGGTCTAAAAACAAGATGCGAAACTGCAGTTCATAATATACTCCCGGGAACAGATTGAAAGTAACAAGTTGTAAGTCGTTATTTGTTTGTATCATTTCCGCGAAACGCCTTAAAATATCTGCAAATATAAAAATGTACAGATATATTAACGAAAATCTACAGATATATTATTTTCACCGTGTCTCCTCGGCACATTAGGTATTACAGGCCCAGGGACTTTGCTTTCCCCATGCAAAATACAAGAGCATAATAATGGGTTTCCGGGCCTATCAGAAACTATATACCCAGAGAATTCTTCAAATATGAAAGTTCTGATTCGTTTATGGAGCGTTCCTTTTTACTTTAAGTAGTGCTTATTAAGTGTTGAGTGCCAAAAAGGGGAAGGTTGTTTATTGAAAAAGATTAAGTTTTACATTCTAGCTTAATTTGCATTTAATCATAGTTGAATGATAATGTATTGAAACTTCAATATTATGTTACTACGCTTGTCTATCATAGCATTCGTGAACGGTGTGAAGCCTTTATATTGTCTTAGAAGGGGACAATAATCCTAGCTGCGTTTACCAGATTAGCTTAGTAATCCACTTCGCCACGCTGAGTTTTCTCTGGGCGAAACCAACAGACATTCAGTGGTAACTTCTTACGGCAGTTACCAGTTGGAGACTGACTTTCCCTGATGAAGTACTCCAGGTGACCAACCTTCTTTTCCCAGATATTCTGCGGGTACGTACCGACCTCTCATCGAGGTAAATGAATCAAAAAGGTTGTGCTCATTCGAATTGTTCACGAATAACCTTTTCTTACCTTGTGCAATTTAATAAAATTTTCGTTCAAGCTTCACTTTCCTGCCTTTATTAACCTGTAAATTTCCAATACCCGGGTAGCATATAACCTCATCCTATTTATTTATTATGCTCTGTACTCACACATCAAAATCTCCTAGTATCTGAAGCGCATTTTCCCGTTAGCTGAATAGGTTGGCCCTGTCAAATTCCCTGGCTCATTTTCAAGAGAATTTCCGCGATTCTTCTCGTTCATCTATAACACCTCACACTCCAGTTAAGGCTATTCGACTGGAATAACCGACTAAACTATCCGTTGAACAGGTTAAGGTCATGTAAGGCGGTTATAACCGTGATCAAACGATAAAAGACACGCCCAAGAGGCCCCTTTCAGAAGTATGTACGTCCGTCGAAAAAGAACCAAAACAATGCTGTCGACTTCAAATCAAGTTTAACTTTTCAAAGTGTTTTGCATCAGTTGCTCTATTAGCATGTATGAAGTTATTTTGATTGCTTAAAATATTGTGATGAGCAAGAAAATTAGGGTTCCTCCATTATTACGCAAAGGAACTAAGCTACTTATCATTAACATATTTTCGAAAAATTCACTATTTACTTTTTAAAATTGATTATCAGTATTGAATTAGATCTTGAGTTTCAGGAGTTTATTTAAAAAATAAATTCACGTCAATATACGTTTCTTAAGTAGAAATCCTTTTCCAGGACATACTTTTATTCAGAAAATCCAATGAAAATAAAAAATGTAGATTAAAATATGTTTTAATCACTTTAGTTTTTCAGTACATTTAGTTAAAACCGCAAAAGCTATTGTAATTTAATAATTTCTATGAATTTTATCTAGTCTCTTTTATTAGTCTACCAAGGTCATGTTGTAATTTCATAATTTTTCCCCTCCGAGGTAAAAATGTATGGGCTCATTAACAAAGAATTTGGTACCGAATTTTTATATTTTGTATCCTTCCTTTCGTGGGTGTATTCTTAGCATTCCCCTCTACATTTTCCATTTACCGCTTGATGAGTATCAGGTGGACGTTTGAGCTTGAGCAACGAGGCAAGGGATGCATTGAGAAAATATGAAGCTCTTCACTAAATTTATCCTCTTTCTTCAGCATTTCGGAAATTCTAACCTTGTTATCCCCAACTTTCTCTCTCCCTTCCTATGCTTTATGTTTCGTTTCTTCTCTCCCTCCGGAGCATGCAAGGCGTTTTTTGGTCTCCCTTTGCTCCGTCCTTTCATCTCACCCCTACCGCTACTGTTGAACCTTTTTGTCTTCCACCTCATTCCTCACTTACACTTCATCCCATCCCCACATCTAATCGCATTGACTGTCGGAGCAGACCGTGAAAAAACGGCCTGTCTCCTCTGGACGAGGCGACTCGTTTCGACCGAACTCTTCCACCGCCCTCCCTCCTTTCTCCCGGTTGTATCCTGTCCCCAGTTCCCCCCCTCCCTTTTCCCCTTCTTTGCCCCCACCCCCCCCCCCCCGGGACATTACGACCTCCCCC
>WURS02436322.1:0-15337 GCA_011762765.2 Rhinocypha anisoptera | reverse complement strand
GGTGGGGGGGGGAGGACGTGTGAAAGAGCGGGGTGTGGATTTTCCCACGGAGCGAGGATTTAAGAGGGGGGTGGAATTTGGGGGATATCGGCCGTAAGACGAAAGGGTAATGAATTCTCTTTCCCCCAGCTGGCTGGCTCACTCCAGCACCACCCATCGTCCTCACCACCTCCGCAACATCCGATCGCACCCATCCCCAAACCCTCGACCCCTGTGATACCAAAAGTTTTCCCGAACAACAGCTTCGATTGTTCGAACAAAATTTTCTCTTAATCCCCATGGAGGTATACGTTCTCTTCCGGAACAGTAAAGAATTGGATTCATTGCCAGTATTTTTGCTCTATCTACATCTGAAAGCTCCCTTCAAGACGCAGCTAGGTCAAAGACCCTGGGATAATGGGTAGCTCCACACCAGTCCTAAGATAACAGCAATAACACTTATAAACTTAGTTATCATGCTGCTTCAAGTTTGGCTCTTCAGACCGGGAAGAAAGGTATAGGATGGGAATGGAAGGTTAGAAGTTGAAACTCCGAAGAGCCTTATAAAATATGGCACAACTGGTAGTTAGTTGAAACTAGGAGAGAGAAGGATAAATTAAATTATAATAGTTGGATGTTTATCCGATTTATCAAATTACAAAAGGATATTAAATAACCCAGATGTGTAGCATAATTTTAGACTTTACATTCACCATTCCACACGAACTTTTATAGTACGACCAACTTATCTTGATCTCTGACGGTTCAAATCGCCGACCAATCAGCGATCTTCTTGTATGAACCCATTCCCGCGACATTCCAAGAGCTACCAAAACAAATATGGCGGGTTTGTTTACATCAGATGAACTTCCGAATATGCGAAACTTGACTTTGTTTTTCGTTGTAATCATCAGAGATACCTCGCATGACTTTACAAAGTACTTTTACCTAGTAAGTAACGTAATGGCATGTATAGGTGTACCGCGTTAACTTTCTCTCGGCTCATTAATACGTACTCTACGTAGTAGACAGTGATGTTGGAAATACTTAAGAAAAATTCGACAAATCTATCAAAACTTCCATGTCATTGTAGTAGTCTATCATTGAAAGTCACATTTGGAAGAATTTATATTACATTAGAACGAAAATCTAAGTAGTATAAGTTCACTGGGCATGCAATGATAATGTTTTTGGTATATATATATAATTTATTAGCGAAATCATTCCCGCTACAATGTTGATACTGTACACTTTTCATCGTTAGGATTCTTTCAGCAGGGTGTAAATATTTCGATAAGACGCTGCTCTTCGATTATTGTTATTGAACAAAAATTCCCGTAAACATGAAAGATTAAAAGTGCAACATTGGGTGGAAGAAATTACGTTCAAGATGTTAGTGTTTTTTTTATCAGTCGTTGTCGTGACTCCCTGTCAAAAAAACATTTCATGTCGCATGATGTGAAATTCATTTAGAGTAGTCGAGCCTTCTGGAGGTAATGGATTGTGGTTTTCTTATCTTGGTCGAAAAAATTGTGCTCATGTGAAGTCCTGTGCCGAAATGAGTTAAATAAAAAATTTCTCTGCAGAGTTACCCTGATGCTTATCCAAATTGCTTTGAAACATCCTTGTCTTAGATTTTGTCTGAAACCCTTGTCTGAAACATTTTGTCTATCCCTCCCTCAATATTTGAAAGAGAAGTTTCTATTTTATCTAAGAAATTTCACGATATAAAATACATTACCAAAGTCACAACATATTGATAAGACCAAGACTATTTTTATATTAATTTCATAGATAGTAATGTATTATGTACTGAAATTTAACTTTTTCATTTAAACTTTTGTGGTGGCAATAAAATTATTAATTGAGTGAGAGAAATGAAGTATTAGCATTTTCATCAGACCTATTGCATTTCATGGTTATGTCACAGGATTAACTCTTTTCAACATAAAACCATTAGAGAAGTGAACTACCATCTATAACATTACATCATCTGCTACTTTATGGTATGGTTGAATATTATTTGCATTACTTCATATTTGATCAATATACCTTCTTCCTAAATAAGTTTGAAAAAAATTAACTTTAGAACCTGCAGTTCACCTATATTGTGTGCCAAGTATTACCATATAATTGAGATGAAACATATTCCTTGCTACCTAGTTTTTGAAAGAAGGAGAAATGGGAATCTTATTATTTACGCATTTTATCAGAATCACTTGTTTTCATGGACATGATAAATGTGCTTTTTTCTTCATGTAAATTCTCCATGTAAGTTTTCCTCATAGGAACATGATACAAAAAGATTTGCCTCCTTACATGAAAATACTTGAGATTCAAAAATTGTCCACAGAATGCGAAGCAAATAGCAACTTGTTGACGAGAAATGTATTTTAGTGTATTGTATACTTTCCCATATGCATCACCAGCCTATTATATTATGAAAGCAGTGGCACTTATGTTGTAGAGTGAATCAAGGTTGTGCATAATTAAAATACATATCTACAAAAAGGCTATATTTTCAGCACCTAGTATACTAATTCTGGAGGCAATGGAAGCATGAGGCATTAAGAGGCAAATATAATTGGAGGAAAAAGACATTATTCCATAGGGGAATGAATTACGCAGAATACTTCAAGAATACTTCAACAAGTTGTAGTCATATATAAAACACAATTTTTATTGAAAACAGTAAAAATAATACAATATACAAGGCATCGAGAAGTTAGACAAGAGAGTTAGTACGTAGTGTGAGGAAATATTTCAGATTGGAAAAAGAAATCAGTGGACCATTAATTCCACCCAAGTTGTAAATATGTTGCAGCAGCCACAGGAGTTGGTCCAGCAACAGTAGTAAGACTTAATAAAGAAAAGCATTCTCCAGACCATGAGGTAGTTTTGACAACCCTGGGAAAGAAAAGGCAGCAAATGTGTAGTGTCATAAATTTGGACTCATGCCAGGAGAATGCAGTAAGGTAGCATGTATACTTTTCCTTGACTGAGAATGATGGACAGGGACCTCTTTTTCTCTAATTCTTTCACCAGAGCCATGGAGGAATCCAAATCCAAATAAACCAGTAATATGGGAATAATCTACATACTCTAAGGGCTGAACTCCAAATTCCTCCATGGGTCTGGTGAAACGAGATGGTCCCTGCCCATCATCTTCACCACTTTCAGAACTGGAGATTTCACTGCCCTCTGATGAGTCAGCTCCCAACTGGATCACTAAATCTTCCATCACAACTTCATTGGCCTAAGCCTCTTCCATAGATTTTTTCACATGGTCAACCGTCTTCTTCAAGCATTTGTCATCATTGCTGCCTAACACAGCCTCTCTAATCAATGTCTCAACATATCTGATCTTGAATATTTTGTTATTATGTGCCAGATACCCTTTTACTTGTGCCCAAATCATTTGAACGGGATTGAAATGACAGTGGTATGCTGGTAATCTAATCACTCTACAGGATGCCCTAAATATTTTTCTAGCTCATCAACTCTATATGTAGGAAACAGGGGTTTGTGAAATTTCACCAATTCCAATAATTCTGCCTTTTTTAAGTCATCTGAGATGACAATTCCTTCACTTTGAGCCACTCTGCTACATCTGCCTTCTTATTAACAGCAGTTGATGGTGTATTTAACTTTTCTGAGTGATATGGAGCATTGTCCATCACTATGACAGAATGAGGTCCTTGAACCAGGTCATAAACCTCTCAGAATTCATCTCCTCATGTTAATCTCCTGTCTTCTTCGATTGGAACCAGAGGAGTGCATTTGGAATGAATTCCTTTGAGGTACCAGCGTGGCAGATGATCAAAAGCAGTCCTTTCATGAATGGAGCACCAATGCCACTGGAAGTAGTGCCATCCGTCCACATTTGAGAGGCAAAGTGTCCTGCATTTACCCATGTCTCAACCAACCACACTACTTCATCAAAATTAACTTCCTTGACACTTCGCAAATACCTACAACGCCAAGCCACAACTTCTTGTCTTTCCATGAATAGCTGCCTCCCAGAGTATTTCTTACGCTGGAACCCTAAGTTATGCAGCACCTTACTCAGAGATTCTTTGCCCCCATAGAAGAGAACACTTTCCCTCAATGAGAAAAATAGTTTCTTCAAAGTGAGGATTTCCTTTCTTTTATAATAAAAGTATACATGCTGCCTTATTGCATTCTCCTGGAATGAGTACAAATTTATGAGACTATACATTCTCTGCCTTTTCTTCGATCGGATGCGTGTTTTCATGTGGGTATACTTGTCCAAGTGTGTTCGTTGCTGTATGTGTGTGACTATGTACGTATAATTATATAATTCATTGTTTTTATTACTAGTGTCATTACTATTTTATTATCGTCATCCATATACTCATTAATCGTGATGTCACATATATACACTCACCTCTGGCTGCACTATCGGTAGGTTTCGCAGGTTTTTCACGCTCCCCTTCATGTGTGGGCGTTTTCCTGCAGTGGGTTTTTTCATTAAGGACTACAAAAATAGCCTTAATTTTTTCCCACAGCTGACAATATTTTTCTGTAAACTTTATTCAGTATTCTTCTGTAAATTAGCATGTGCATCTATTACTTTTTTTAATTCCACTATCATTCATAATGTCATCTGTGTTGTATATATGTGTATATGTATGTATATGAACAGGTATATATATGTCTGTTATAGGCCTGTATATATAAATAGGTATGCAACTATGGCATGGGGTTAAGTGAAAGAGGAGACTCTTTAGTCTCAACCTCTCCTCGAAATAAAGACAATCTATCTATCTTTAACTTAGCCAGCGAGCGCGATATCCACCAGGCTAACCCGGCCGGCACCAAGAATATACCACTTCAGCTTTCGTATATTTAATTTCACTCATAATTCCATTATTTTGTATTTATATTTCAATTGCTACTTTGTATGCCATACATTCAAATTTCTGCGTTACATTCTGCAACCAACAGAAATAAATAAACATCATTATTTTGTACTTTATGTGAAATGATAGCTTTAGGTTCAGTGGTAAGGCATCACGCATTATTTTAAGGAATTTTGTGAATATTATGTGCATTAATTAATTCTAATAACAATCGTTGAAGACATATAAAATTTAAGATTCCTCCAGAAATTGAAGACGATATATTTCAATCTTATAAGCCTCTGCAAACGTTTTTAAATTAATGACTACATTATCGTTTCCTTGGTTGCTTTGTGGCAAATAGTTTGGTTGAGCACGAAGAAATGCTAAATAATTATCTTTCGTTCTAATTAGAATAGTCCTCCTGTATTTGTATGATGCATTTCATCTTTTACACCGGTTTATTTTCCTAGTATTGTCTTTCTGGATATTCCACTATCATGAAAAGCCTTAGCATGCTTACGTCAAACATAATAGACAATAAAAGTACCATAGTATTAAAATGAGTGTCATTATGTTACGTTACTTTATCCACACTTGTCTGTGTAACTCTGATGATTGCAGCGAAGAACAAAGTCGTGTCTTGGGAAATACAGAGAACAATCTGATGCATGAACGGGCCATGTTTTTTTCGTTATGCATTTGTTAAATTCCCTCTCTATCTTTCGCACAAGGAATGGGAGAGATAGAGAACGAGAGGCGATTTATCGTCTATGCTTCATGGCAGACGACCGCTGATTGCCTGGCCGTGTAACGGCAAACTGACTATATAGTGGCCATGGTATAAATGATAGTTTCAAGTCAGATGAAATAACTTCTAACCAAACAAGCAGCGAGGCTTGTGAAAATTCACATATAGGGGATGGGGGTCAATTTATTTTATTACGCAACATATGGTTTTCCCGGAAAAACTGTCACACAGAAAATGACAAAAAAATTCCCCAATAAAACATATACTTAATACGAGTATAATAATAATCTTGATTTTCGTGCCCATGCAAAAAAACCATTGGAAGGTCGAAAATCACAAAGAAATGAATTTTGGGTTAAACAGTGGGGGATATTTCGTAGGATCGATCTCATTAAGCGATAAATAAGGCTCATAGAATGGATGGCAGGAAGGAGTGTTTTTTACAAGGAGAAAAAACTTCCATCTTTCATTCGATGGTAGGGAACAAACTTTAGTTTGGAAAGCTTTACATTAGAAGTTGACCTTCTGTTTAATCATAATTAATATGGTTTCTTTACTTCTAATTAATTGAATCTTAAAAGTTCCTAATGATCTTTCTGGGTTGATATATTGAATTTACTGGAACTCATTTTCCTCCAGGGTAAAATCTTCCATTTTTCCCAAGAAAGATACTGAGAAATTATTGATTCTATCCCACGAGTTTCAGTCTTCAATAAAATTACCCGTGATTATTCATTTCAATCTTTTCCGACTTGGAGTCTTGAAGCTAAGCTTTCGAAATACCCTATATTTATGTATAATCTATATTATAAATATAACAAAATTTTCCCACCCATTTTCATATTTCCTCTGCATGGTATACTAGAAAGAAGGAAAACTCATCGTCTAAGAATTGAAAAAAGTAAGAAAGCTCTGGGTACAATGGGGCTATTTATACCCATTATTTTAATCAAGACATAAAATTCCACGTAGCATAAATCTTTAGATTACATTTGTATTGTTTGGATACAAGAATAATATACACATTCAGGTCTCTGCAGTTAAAAGTCATCATACACGGTTAAGTCATCACGTGGATGCTGTTAATAAAAACATTCTGAAAAGATGATTATTTCTGTAAGCAGTGTATAGAGTTACAGATAATACCTACTTATTTAGCTAGCAGAAAGACTTTCTCGCAATAAAGTTTTAACTGATCTTAGAGCTTAGAGCCGCAGTAAGGCTGAAATATTATTACAGTTCGATCGTAATTTTCACTTTGGTATAGACGGAATTATCTTATTCCAGAAGTTTCGCATTTAAGCCATCCGCCAGGCATTATCTCTCATTGAAATCACATTTGTAGCCGAATTATCGCGATTACAAGTCCCTATCTACCCACCTACCCCCATATGGTAATTAATTTAGTTCGCAAAAATAACAGGAGGGATCGCGTGAGAAATTGATTGCTTTGGAACATGCGTCGAACGAAAATCAAACTCTGGCATTTCAAACATCCAACCGAATAACATCTTGTATACACGTTTTTCAGGTGCTCCTTCGAAATTGAACAAGGCTTATATCCAATGGAAAATTTTGAATGGGATAACCGTAAGATCTATCTGGAAATCTTCGGCAGTTCCGTTACGACATATAATTTACTACCACATCCTTTTATGAAATAAAAATTCCAGCTATGCTCAAATTCCGTTCGCATATGAAAATAAAAGGCCCGTGGGAGATAATTTTGTTCATCAATCTGTGATATAATTTTTTTAAAATAAGCATACTGGTGAGACCAAATAAATATTTGGTTTGACTTTAAATATAAAAATAAAAAAGATGGAAAATTTTACCCCCAAAAAGTAGCCCATAGAAGTGATATGACTTCTTATTTGTATGTGAGTTTTAAATTTCATCTTTTGTAATAAATCAAATTTTAATAATTACATATGAAAATGATTTCTCTCCAAATAGCTCATACCACTTTGCTTCATTAAATCAGTGGTTTTTGAAATATTTTGACCTATTAAACACTATAAAATTGCTAAAATGTGTTGTCAACTGCGTATGATAAAAAAAGCATGATAAATATGGGTGAAAACAGAGATTTCTACCCTATGACCTTTAATTTTGACACGCGAATTTGATGAACGACGAATTTAAACTCAAAAGTGAATGTATGGTTTGTCACAAGCGTAAAAAATAATTCCAATCTAACAAATCGACTACTAAAAAGTAAAAATGATCATTGTATTAATGTAGCACCAATGAGAAAAATCAAATTAGACATATTCTAAAATTACGAGGGATATTGAATTGCGGATGCTCAACTGTTTCTCAGGAATTAGGCTGTGATAATAGAAAGAGTGTTCCAATAGAATTATTCAGATTTATTTCATTTTGCCATTACTTATCAGTAAAAGAGACATTTAAAAAACATTTTAAAGTAACAGTGATGATTTATTTTCCTACTATAGTGTTATCTAACCCTTGCTGAATATTATATGCTAATCATATCATATGTGCACATGATTAAACATTGCCATAAACACCTCACGTAATTTATAATCTCTACAACTCCTGGGGAAACGGTGATATCAAATTTCATACTAACTGCAGTACTTATGTGGCTGAAAATAAGTTATAATTTCAGAGTTAAAACTGTTAGTAAGACTTTCTTAGTTAGGCTAACTTTCGTATCGTCCCCATAAAATCCGTGTGCTTCAGCCATGTCACTGTCAGTAAACAGCGTAGCAATATCCAAAATCCGGCCCTGTCAGTATGGCGGAACCTGCTTGCCGGCTAACCCAAAGGTCGAGGGTTCGAGTCCCTCTTAGCACATGATTGTTCAACAGGGTTTTTCTACGATGATTTTCCTTAGTGGTGCTTAATGACCATTGTCCCTATGTCAACGCTCCCTATAAACAAAAATGCTAGATCTACTATCATCCAAAAAAGTGTCATGGCCATTGGCTAATCGATTTTAAGTTGATCTATGCAGAATTTACCCGAAGACCAATGGAGTATTAAATCTCACCCCCAGCTGAGCTCTTCGGCCCGTGAAATCTACGCGTCGAGAAGAAGAGGCTGCCTCCGTCCCTTTCCCCACGACACGTGGGCTTTCCCACGAAGTTCCGGTAACCATAAAATCACAAATTTCGAACATTTGGGGGGAGTTGTTGAAAGACATCACCCTCGATTTGAACACTTGACCCTCAAAAGTCGAATGCTTGAGGGAAACTGATGAAGTTTTTCATTGAAGGCTTTCAATTCGAAAATTAAACAAGATGAATATCGCTTCACTTCCCATCGTTGTTATGGACAGTTTTATTACTAAAATGGTGCCTGTCTAAGTTTCTTGAATGTTTAAGAGTTCGTTGGATGTTTAAATAGGATATCAGTGCCTATGATATACAAAATGGCTTCGCACAGCGCGGACATAGGACGGGATACTTATAGCTATACAATATACTATAACCGTTTATAATATATATATATATATATATATAATATAACAATATATATAACCGTCCAAATCTCTCAAGTATCGTCATCAATTTTTAATTTACACCTCTTAACTAACTAATCTTAACTTTTCCTCAATTAATAATTTTTTCGAATATAGAACGATATAATACTCCCGTGATGTATCAATTCCATAATACCTTCAGCTCATAATAATGCGCTAATGTTTGAGTTTCTATTTCTTCAAAAGTAAAAAAAGAAAATTACAATAAGAAAGTGAAAAATTTTTTAATAAACTATTTCATTATTAAACTGTTTTTTCATTTAACGTTTTCCAAACTGCACGTTTAAGGGTAGCCAATGAAAAATCAGCGTGGGTGGTGTCGGACTGGGTAATAAGACAGGTATTACTTATCTCTTCGGGTTTTTGTTTACATGCAAAGGCAAGGAAAAGGTAAGGAAAGCACAGAAAAGCTGGTGTGTCCGGAATTTTTGGGAAATTCAGTTAGCTTGAGTCCGATTTCTGGGTATTCACCGGCCAGACAAAAGGATACAATCCTAACTGGATTAATTTTAACTGCCGTGATGCATAAAATAAATATGAATCAGAAGAAGACAAAAGGAATAGGTACGATTCTAGAAAAATAGAAAGTAAAAGTTAAAATCGAAGAGCATAATTAAAACAGGTAGATTATTTCAGTTGTTTAGGTAGAATTCTGTAAGAAAAAATAAGTGGTAATAGGGACATATGGAGAAGAAATATGTTATCGAATAACGCGTTTACAACTAGGAAAGTACTTATGACGGTTGAGAAAATTAATAAAATATTAGTTAATGTTCCTATTCGGATCGTAGTAGTGGAATTATCTAAAGCCTTAAAGACTGTATTCCTGCGTCAGTATGCGGCAGGCATCCCGTTGAGAAAAAAAGGTGAGCTTGGATGAGAAAATTTTGAGACGTGGGTGGTTACCAAGAAGAAGGTAAGGAAGAAAAATGAAGTCATACTATAAATACACATTGCTTATCGCACGTAAAGATTGGATGTTACGGGGGAAAATACTAAAAAAAATATCAGAGGTAATGGAATGTTTAAGGAAGAGAAGGTAGATAGTTGAGAAAGCGAAAAAGATGCGGGAAAATAATAGTAGGCATTTTGGATGGCATAAAGGGAGTCTGAAAATATGCCGAATTTATAGCTAAGTATTATTACTTATACGCCCATCATAAATATCACTTTAAGACATTATAGACTGTCGTAATACACCAATAACTATTAATAAAAAATAATTTATCAGAATCTTATATTTAACTGGCAGAACATATGTTAGAATATTCATATTCTGTCTGTCACGCGATATCTCAGAGGTATGCTTTAATTCTAACGGGATAGCTGATCTGAACCAAATTTTATTTAATACTGATACAAATTTCATGTGATAAAGAGTGCCGTTTTAAAATCTACTTAAATTAGACACCTATTTCAACAGGAGTGACTTAAATTCTACACATTAGGAGCCAGATTGTGGCCATTATAAAGTTTTGAAGACAACTAATAGAAGCTATTCCGAAAACTATTTTCTTACAATTAAATAATTGATTTCGATAAAATGATAATTTGTGTATGTATGTAAAAATAATATCATTCTTTAAAGAAGAATATCAGTTGGTAAAGGTGGTAGCCCTGTGTATAGATTGGCTACTAAATAGAGGGCCGGGTTCAGAGCCCGGTGACGTCACTGGACACCTCCAGCAAACACCCAAACTGAGTGATTTTCTGGGCATCATATAATTCTGTAAAACGACAGGGGGCACAGGGAAAATAGCTAAATCCCTTTCTTGATTTGGGAATTCTCTCACGCCGCTGGGCATAGTACAAAAGGTGAATTCAACCCTCATCTATCAAATCTAACTTATTCATGAAGCCTGAGGATATTTTATCTATCTATTCATACTAATTCCAAAGTATAACATAATAGTGGCATTTCTATTTTTATAAGCATGGAGGCTATTCTTCTGCTAATCAGGTTAAATATAAATACAAACATACTAAGACTCATTGAGTTAACTCGGTATAGCTTCCATTGTGACAATGAAGTCACCTGCGGAGAGAGCGCTAGCCCCGAGGGGCGGCGAAGCCTGACGTGAGACATCGGACCAGCTGCAAACATACTAGTATGGACACTACAATAATAATAATACTGTTCCTAAGTCGTGAATATTAGACCTCAATAAATTTATCTTTAAAGACTGTCAATAAAAAAGTATATAATCATATCCTAGAATAGTCAGTATGGCTTCTATAGCGCCGACAACGAATATAAGTAGGAAATAAATCACATATAATGGAGAAATTAAGATCAAAGACTGGAGAACTATGTTCTCTTGCGACCGTACATAAGCGTTCTCATACAAGTGCACTTGGTTTTTTAACTTTCTACTCTGTCCTTCATAGTTCGACGCTGTCAGACAATTAAATTTCGACCCGGCGTCTTCCAGTTCATACCTCCCTCCTTCCTTAATAGCTCCCTCGTACCACTCACTAACATTACCATTCTTCTCTCAAAGAGAACTTCGTCCTCGGTTCCTATTGACATTGAAACAGTTCCATTTTCGGCAGCAGTTTCTCTGTAGATCATTATTTTCATGGCGAAATATATTTACATATACGATTCAGTTCCTAAAAGTCAGGATTTCAGAAGAGCCCACGTATTGAAGTAAGAGAAGTTAACTTTTCCTATTTCATATTTAAAGGCCAATTTTATTTCAATGATTTTAGAACTGAAAGTCACTCCCCCAACACGAAAGTTTAAATTTCTAAAGGGTACCCTAAACATTTTAAAACTAAAATCAAAGAGACGAGTGTGTAATTTCAAGCTTTTATTAAATAAACCGATTGCGACTGTGCTATTTCTCGAATATAGGGGTTATGGCCAATATAAAATGAGAATTAAAGGTAAAAATATTTACCCGTGAAAAACAGGATGTTTGCATCTGATGATTCATCATGTTGATTATATAACAAATTTTATTCGACTCTAATTTTCATCTTTGTTAGATTCGGATATAATTAACTTTAATGGAAATGTCACCTCTATACGATTTCTTAAAGTTTTGTTCGCCAAATTTGGAAGTTATATGCACAGTCAAATGCAACTATAGTAGACACTTCGATAAATATGGCATATTTTTTACCATATTAATTTTAGAAACGGTAACATATTAATGCAATAATTGAAAAACCGAAAATGAGGAGCAAAGAATAATCATATTAAAAATACCTCCTTCAACAAGTCACTTCCAATTATCAAAATGACTCAATTCACTTTAATGGAAGACTAAACATTGATGATTTGGCTCGAAGAGGAAATAACTGCGTAGGAATGTTAGTGAAATACAGGAAAAACGACGAGCGAAAAGCATAATAGTACTCGTATTTCGCCTTAAAAATGTTGCAAACTTTACCTCCCCTTTACCTAAATTCCTATTTTTTGCTAAAATTTTCCTAACCGAGAATTTAACCTTTTTTCAATATTTTTTTAAGTTTATGCATATAAAAGGATGTTGAGATTTCCAGAAGAAATTTTTGGGAGAATTTTTCGGTGGACACGAGAGGGATGTGTCATAATAAGATCCAAAGACCCTTCATTTAGATACTTCAATACAAAATACAGACTTAAAAAGTAAATAGGTACTCAAAATGAAAGTTATGCGAAGAACATTTAATTCGGTATTAATAATAGACAACTAATTTACCGTATATGTTTTCCTATTCGGGTTATTGACATTTTAGGTGTTGGGTTTTAATCAGATTTTCCGTGAGCCGAACCACCTTGACATAGACGACAACAATACCAGTGACAAAACTGGAATATCGGACCTCTTGCAATGTTTGCTAAATCAATTATTTTGCAGGCTTGGATGAAGAATTTTCACTAAAAGAATTCACATACGTTTTACCCAAACTGATTGATTTTTCGGGTACCACATCTTCGTGGGAAACCACAGGCGGCACAGGGAAAGGAACTGGCCTCTCTAATCTGATGTGTGAATTTCCATGCGTCGTGGGCTTAGTACTAGGTGAGCTCCACCCTCACTTAACACACCAACCTTCGGGTTGCATACTATGGTTTTTTTTCAAGTTTAAGCATAATAATTCCATGTTAGTGAGGTAAAGTTAATACAAATAAGCAATGACACTGTGATGCAAGTGTTTCTCTAAAAGTTTTAGCAAAAGTTTCACGAAGAAGTTTACTCCCAGCAAGGTAACAGCACTAAATTCTATGAAGTTGGAAAGTTAACGGCGGAGTTTGGGGACGAGAGAGTGTGAGATGTGTCTCCGTGCTAGTAGATCGTGTGTTCCAACTCGACGCTTGGTTCCCAAACGTTGCTATCGGAGACACAGGTATGTATGCACATAAATTAAGTTTTCTCGGAATTGTTTGAACTACGCCACAAAGAACGATTTGAAGCGATTAAACGGATCTTTCCGCCGCGGCGCGCCGCCCCTAATTGAGCTCTACTTTTATTGATTGACATTTTGGTGGCGCAGCTTCAGGTGATTGACTATTGCTACTTATTAAGTAGTGACTCATTCCACACAAATTTCAATCTAATCACTTGATGTAACTTCGCACCAAAATTTTCAGGAGTTTATTTATCGTTCTAATGATAATAATTCGTGAGTGGATAAACTTTTTTGTACGGGAATGTTCTTTTATAAACTAGTTCAGAGAGCAATGAACGATTTTCATTGATTATTTAATTACATTCGTGATTATTCGTGCATAAAATAACACAAACTCGAATAATTTTGCCGAATGAAGAAAATATAACCAATTTAGAGTTACCGATAAAGAGATGGAACCACGTTCAATCCAGCAATAGTTCACGCAATTCAAATTGAACTACTCAATCATTTCAAAGGAATTATACTGGGATGTGGAGGGTGGGAATGACTCCCGCCGGAATATTCCACAGAGATTACAATAAAGGAAACATTATCACTGGAGCAGTGATAAGGAGTGAAATTAATGAAAGATTTAGAAGGAAACACCGCAATTCCACATTAAAATATTTGTTTCAATAGGACCAGATTTCACCTGAAGATGCTGTTATACGTAATAAAAGGTAGATGCTCTTATACGGCGAAATATACGTATATATACGGAATTTATTGAAATCTGATTCTATTTCACGGGTAAAACTTATCCGAGTGAAATTTAATTCATGTCATTAAGAGGCTGATTTTTACAAATTTTCGCTGCTAATTCCAGGTGGAAAGAATTTTAGTGGCGGGTCTTGGAGATTTTTTCGCGGCGATCGCAAACGGAAGAGCAAGATCACTCACCCGCTGCCTCGTCACCGCCGGCATGGAAGACGTCCTGGGTCGGAATCCGACCTCCGTGCTGCCGTGGTGGCCGTGATCCCCCTGGGACCCGTGCCTCACCGTGTCCGCCCTCGAACTTCTGGCCTTGAAGCTGCCCCCGCCGAGCACCACGGCCCCGGGACTCAGCCGCCTCCTCCCCGGCCAGTCGGCGAAGGCCGTCTGCAGCTCCCCGACGGCCCCCGGGTTCAGCAGGGCCGTGGCCGTCCTCGTCTGCACCCTGGCGGGCAGGGGCGCCGGGATGGAGGAGGACCTCCTCCGACCCGCCGTCACGCTGGGGGGAGGGAGGTCCGACTCCTCGCTGAAGGCGCCCCGCGACGCGTCCCTCACGCCCGCCCACCGCCTGCTCACCTCCTCCTCCTCCTCCTCGTCGTACTCCTCGTCCTCCTCCTCGTCCTTGCCCTCGACGGCGTCCAGTCGCTGGAGGCTGGGCAGGGGCGAGGGGGCGCGGAAGCATCGATCGGGCCCCCCGAGGGAAGACCTCGCCGAGGAGCACCTCTCCTTGAGGGCGCAGCCGAAAGGGAGGCTCAGAGAGTCTCCCCCGCCTCCTCCTCCTCCCTCCCCCACTCCCCCGCCCAGGGACGCCCTCCGCCTCCTTCCGAGCCTCACGCTACTCTTCCTGCCTCGCAGGGATGACCTCGTGAAGGACCTGGAGTGCGCCTCGCCCTCCTCCTCCGTGGCAGAGGTGTCGGTGCTCAGGTGGCCGTCTTCCGGCAGCGCCACGCCCCTCCTCGGGATGAGCTTCTCCTCGAGGAAGACCACCTCCTCGCTGCACAGCTCGGAGAAGAAATCGCGGAAGGTGGACGGGAAAGTCGGGGGGCACAGCGCCCTCTCGGTGAGGAGGGAGGCCGCGGTGGTGGTGCTGGTGCTGGTGGAGGGTGCGGTGGTCATGGAGGACACGTGGTGCGGGTGGTC
>WURS02436312.1:0-15338 GCA_011762765.2 Rhinocypha anisoptera | reverse complement strand
CATCACACGACATTGTTGGTCCCGGCGGAGTAAGGCGCTTAAGCATGCGAGGAAAAATCGACCTTCCGTCTTCTTTGGCACTCCGTCTGCCCTTTTCCAAGGGAAGCCTTCATCCGACTCCCATAATCCATCTTCTTCTTCCAACAATCCCCGCTCGCACCGCAACCTGCCGCGCCAGCCACCTATGCAGGCATTCAAGGACTCCGCTCTTCTTCCCCCTTCAAAAACCACGCCTTCCCCCTTTCCACCTACCCGACCCTCCCTGCCAGACGGACTTCATCCGAGGGAGGGCGGGTAAGGAGGAGAACAGCGTATCTGCAGCCCTATTCATGACTTACGCACTCCTACATCACGTACCATTCTACTGTCGTCACTTTTCCTTCCTTCATCATCCCTGTCTCCTCTCTCAATCACCTCCCGTGACGACGCAAGAAATGTTAAATTAGAAAACGGAAATCCAGAATCAGCTCCTTCCCTTTCGCTCGCTCGCTTACTCTCTCTCTCTCTCGCTCGCGTCTTTTCTTTTTTTACTACCCTTGAGTCCTTGCTATTGAAGAGTGGCTTTCAGTTCGCCTAAAGGTGTAATTTCCCAGCGAAGCACGCTTTTGCACGCATATTATTCCCCTTCCACTTCCCAGACAATTCTCTTTGCCACCTTGTTCCGTTTAATAATCCTGTACATTGGATATCATACCTATCAATCATGCTATCATACGAGTATTCACTAACCGAATATTTTTCTCCTTTAGCAAAGATGTTTTGAAATGTAGTATTAGAATCATTAATTTAGTGGTTTCAAAGAGAAAACTTTGCTTTTCCACAAAATATAACTTTATTCAAGACCGGTTTCGTCACTACGTGACATCTTCAGGTGCAGTCTCTCCATCTTCACCTGAAGATGTCACGCAGTGACGAAAACGGACGTGAATAAAGTTATATGTTGTGGAAAATCAAAGTATTTTTTTCTTTCAATCCATCAATGGATTTCAGCCAAGTGATTTCAATCACTATTTCATACATTAATTTAGGGTTGTTCCTACAAATTCATACTTGCTTTTTTATTTTGAAGCCGCCTTCTTAATCGTGCTCTGTATTCAATATTAATATATTTAATATGCTTCCCGACTTGATTGGACATACAATATTACCATTGCTGATATCCTCGGTGTAGTTCAACCTGGTATGAACACTGTTAGATGTTCCATTACAGAGCCCGAGATCCTAGTGAGCCATTATAGTATCTTTTCAATCAATTAGCAAATTCGAATACTAGAATTCGAGCAATTCGTTCTAACGCATTATTTTCTGCGCCCCCTGTTTCCACTCACCAATCCTTAAATCAAATATGAGAGCCACGAAAAAGTATTATATAGGCCAACTCAATTTTCAAGTGCTCAAATTGTGTATTTAAACTTTTAAAATCTTGAATAATTTATATTCGTGTGATGGTTTGCCACTCAAAATTGCAATCTATCTGAACTACGTAAATAATGTATTCTTTCGAGTTTACCTAAGCTTAACACAAAAGCGGATAACTAATTCAATGCCATAATAATTAGTTAATTAGTACGCATTATAGTATGAATTATTTAATAATTCATACCATCACATGTACTATCAAACCAATAACATAAAGAATATTGATTTCCTCGTCATTCTCAGAATTAATATGCTGCTGCATTTCCTTTTCAATTGACCAAATGGTACTAGATACGTTATGACAGTATAGTATCTACACCTATATTGAAATACGAATCCATTTTTACAAGCATTCATTACATTACTATTAATTTGCTTCATTCATAACGGGTTATAATATTTATTATAAATAATGGTAAAGTGTAACCAAAAACATCAAATTCTAAACAATTTTTCTTAAAAATCAAGAGTAAATCGCATTTATTCGCGTTACGTTGCAATATTTAACTACTAAGTATAAGCATTATGTGAGACGCCAAGGGTGGTTTTAGCATCAATCGGATATACAATTTCAACAAAATCCAAAATATCGCATCCAAAAGTGAAAAATCATTTAATAAGCTTTTTATTAGTTTAATGGAAGGAGTTTGTGCTGTAATGAAATTGTCCTTCAAAAGAGCATTCAATTTTTATCAATACTTTCTGAAAAATGTATGCATTCTGGTACTTCAAAGTTGATTTATCTGATTCAATTTTAAACTGTCGGTAAACAGGCGTTGTTGGAAAATACATTTTAAGAAAACAGAACTGTTTGATTGATTACAACCCCAATACATAACAAAAAAAACTCATACGCAAATGTTAAAAAAAGTCATTTTAAAACTTTCATATTTTTAACGGAGGAAAATAACATCTTTAAAAGTACTATCACGTGAGGCAAACGGGAAAACCTCTCTGGTTTGTGACCTGCTTGTCTTAATCCCTTAATAATGTCTTAATGTCCTTGGAACGCAGCCAATAAGAAGAAGTGTATACGACTTTCCTTCTATCTCACAAAAATCTCGTCCGCAGCTCAAGTCACACAATCGTGATAGCCTGCAAAGAACTGGACCCATAACCTTTGATTAACACTAAGATTTCCACCCGATAGGGAACAACCGTACGCTAGTTATTTTTTTCCGTCAATACCGAAATTTTCCAGTGATTCGACAAGCGAAAAAAATCCATTACTCTCACAGTGAGCCAAAGCAAACTACGTCTGTGAGGTAATTTAAATAAATGAAGTTTCAGATGGGAAGCATACAAGAGCTAACCACGAAGCGTTTTCAGTCACATAGCAAATAACACCCCTTTTTTAATCCCTGCTACGTTTCATCCTCGGGTCGGAGCGCCGCGCAGGGGCTTTTCCACTGGAGGCTATTATCACTTTAATCTTATTTTTCACTTGTAAAATAAAAAAAATAATTTTCGATTCTATGGTGTGGATTTGTACAGGTTTTATTGTAGTCGTACCATTTTACCCTTATTACGTTCCGACGCATCTGTGGGATGTTGACCAATTATCTTTATGAAAATTACTACTAGACTAGAGTGTTACTGATAATACAGGATAACGATACATAAGGAAAGACAAGCCAGAGATAGTCATAACGATCTCTAAGTCACAGCTCGAAAGGACGAATTTTACTTAATTCTGGATACACCGTTATACGCATCTGTGTCGCGGCCAATCCCATTAGAAAAATTAATAAATGATAAAAGATAAATGATTCAAGGCATGTGTTCAGGTAAGTCTCCCAATAACAAATAACAAAGATACGTACTTTCTTGCTACATCAATCATTATGAGTTCATCGTTCGTCTTCTTGAGAATAAAATAATTAAAGTGGTTTCCCGTCGCCTTAAACAATATTTTTCTAACGTGAAATACTCACTTTATAGCTGCCCTCTGTGGATCAGACGCCTTTTGAGCCACCTCATTGAAGAAAAATAGCTGCCTGGATCAACTTTCGTCTTATCCTTCGATCTATCTGTCATGGGCAACCTAGGGGTCATTGGAATGCGCCACCACGTAATTGTCGTAGCCTAATGGGATAACCATCTTAAACTTGGTCCATGAAGAAGGATGATGAGAGTAGAATGTGGTCTTTTGAAATGTGGGTTGGGTGCAGGATTGGAGAAGGTAAATTGAACGGGGAAGGAAACGAATGGTTGGGCGACGGGTTGCTGACGACTACAATGGGGGGGGGGGTAGAATTTTTTTATATGCTAGTTAGAGGTTATGAAGGAGTATGCAGAGTTAACTAGGGGTCAAGGTTCGGGTCTACTGTTTTATTTTGGATTTCATCAAAAACATCCCATAACAGGCCGATTACTTATCAAATAATTACTCAATAAGTTCCTGAAAATATGATGCCAAAGCAATTACCACTCACGAGACAGAGTAGCTTGAGATAATCGCCACTATGAAATGCGATATACTTAACGTCATTACCTTTTTTTAAAGAATTAAAAACACTAGGTGGGTTTTGCATTATTTTTTTGCAATGCCGTATCGTATAGCAGTACAGTTTCGAATTAATACGGGTTATTCTTTTTTAAGTTTCGACAGTAAAAGTAAAATTCCCTCCCGAAGGTCAAGAGTTACGATTTCGACTGGGACACGGTGGATTTCCTAGGATTAATCGACAAAGATAGTTGGCACGACAGAACGTTATACGTTGTATTATTGAAAACGGAAATCTACCGTTGGTAAAGAAACGCATCTTCGTGTGTAGTTATCAATCCGCAGCATATTCCCTTTAAGGCGAGTTCAAGCGAAGCTCTATTAGTACTGACGAAGGCGAGTCCAATCATACTCGACAAACGCGCTTCGGACTTCTCCATCGCTTTTACGTTTCGCGCGTGAGGGTCCATGAAGCAGAAACGGACGCAGGATGAATTTGATTGGACTTGTGGCGGCCGCACGTGCAAACACTATCGACTTGGGTAAATAAGGTCCAGTGTCCAGCCGCGTTATGTGGGCTCATGCCCAAAACGAGGTGTCGTGAATTTTTTTCTATAATTCAAGTCACATCAAATGAAGATAACGATATATTTATAATAAAATCATACAAAAACATATTGTAGAGCATCAGTAAGGAGACGTGTACTAATTTCTATGAATTAACCTGAGGAATCAGAAGGAATCCTATGCTTTAATAAATTTTTACTACCAAAAACGCCATTTGGAACCCGTATTACTCATTTTCATTAGATTATAAGATTTTTAGTCCGGTGAATTAGAATATTTACTGTATGTTTTAAAACCTTTCATATATAGTCTCTACTATGATGGAAAATACTGTTTCTACGACACTGTGTAAGGTAAAACATTATGGAAGTCCCATATTAGGAGTAAATTAACTATAGAATTTTATATTTAATTGAACATGACCATTGCTTCGTAGCATGATAAACCCGATGATTTAGGTACGCTACGAAATTTGGTTCAATAAAAATTGATGTAGAGACTGCTAAGTTAGTTCATTCACTCCTAATACAGTTTTTTTTCATCATCTAAGTTGTTCTAAAAAAATGTTTAAATTCACTCTTGGCAAGATTACGAAATATCCAAGTGTTATGTTGGTTTTGATTAAATAAGATTATTTTTAAATAGATACAGAGCCAATGGGGTTTAAACTGATGATCACAGGGTTGTGCTCGGATTGCTAAAAATTTATTACTTAAAATAAAATTATTTATGATAATTCATTAAAGACCGTGATAATAAAACTAAATACTATTGCAAAATTAACGACTTCCTTTGTTACTGAAAACAGAAAATAATTTCATGAATTTTCATCATCATTCGTTTCACTATTAACAACAGATTTTTTTATAGGGCAGCAGTTGTGACTATTCTTGAGGCGCGGATATGCAAAATAATATGTTAATCACAGGAGTGACACAACAAAAAATATCACATTATTAGTGTCTTCTGTGCTTACTACACCACGCCTGTGAATTTTAAATGTGTGTCTGTGTCTATGCAACTATTTATGAATCGCATTATATCACTTTAATTGCATTGAAAAGAATATATAGCTACAAAACATTCCAAATTGTAACAACAAAATATCCTTCCACTTTAACGAGCTCTATATATCTGAGTTGATTTAAATACATTTGTCTTATGGTCTTCGAAAGAGCAATTCCTCTGACACCAAATTGATATGCATTAGAGAAAACCGAGAATTATGCAAATTCCTCGTCACGCAACAAGGGCGTGTATATAAAGTCTTAGTATATTCATATATGTATTACTGAGCTTTAAGTCAATGAAAATTATTTTTTCCTTAATAAATTACTCTATTCGTCTACAAGCTGTCCATGCTCTGGCTGAAATTTCAAATTGAAAATAACAAGGAAAGTTAATAATTTAAATCTAAGGAATAAGAAACACCTTCAATTTCCACTTTAAAACTTCTTTATTCCGACAGGCTTCTGTGTACTACATCATTTTCAAGTTGAGAACAACTTCAAAATTTTGAAAAATGTTCAACACTTGAAAATGGTGTTGTACACCAAAACCGGTCGGATTACAGAATTTGTAAAATCATAGCTAATGGATAGTTTCCACCATATTAGACCTGACTCTATAGCGTTTATAGCATTTTTTATGAAAATATTTTCCACGTTTTTCAGAAATGGTGACTGTAAAATGATTTTATTTCAGGAAAAATGTAAACTAATCACACGCATTTCGTTTGAAAAGTTCCATTACTCCGTTGCACACTATAAAATTCTGAGCTCGAGGCATCAACTTGCATTATAGTCAACACGAGATACATCGGTTGTACATACTTCCCTCCTAATCCCTCATATACCACTCCCTTCCTCATATCTCTCTGTCTTTTCGACTACTTGTTCCATCCTTCTCCGCTCTACATCCCCTCCACACTACCAGCACCATCTCATGGAGTCCCGAGGCCAATGAGAAATTCCTGGCTGAAAGTTTTGCGTAAGCTGATGCGGTGAACCGACAAATATCACTTCTCTCCCTCACCTTCCCTCCACCAACCCCAGAACCCCCTTACATCGCTCGTTCATTTCACTTCCACCTCTCGCGTCCTCCGCCGGGCGCGGAGAGCGGCGCTCTCTCGCCTACTCCCCAGCGATATACACTTCCATCCCGAACACCCTCCCGTTCCCCTCCGCGTTCGCACTCGCCAGACTTTGCACCTCGTTGCTTTATTCTCTTGTCATGGCCTCTTTAAAGCCCAGAGGCTGGTGCTCTCGAGAGCGTGGCCAAATTCATTCTGTTTCATGAAGGTTTCAGGATTGTAAACGCCGTGTTCATGGTTTGAATAAATTATCTTAGGATTTAGATACACCGTCACGCATTTTATCCCTGCAGTTCTCTCATAAACCACGCATAGAGGATTCAACCCCGAGCAAACAACGCAAGTTGGTCGGCCTTAGCGACGTGAACGACGCGGTGTTCATCTGAGCGACTTTTGAAAGTATTGCGCACTGTAATAATCATCATTACGTAACAGTTTGATGCCATTTCCACTTTCACTCCGTATGACAAGACGTAATTTATTAATCTCAGGGAAGGGAACACAATCTTGAGACTAATTTGACTGCTAATGATGAATAAATTAATGCATTTTTGTTTCCTCCTACTATTACCAGTCGGGTTAGGCTAGTGGGCAGAATGTCCTCATGGTAACCTAAAGATTGCGGGTTCGAGTCCCGCTTCGGGCATGAGTCACTTAACAACTGTAATTGTTAGAATGTTTAAATGTACTACAGGAACATGAGGTCCTGATTTCGCCTAATTTATAAAGAAATCATTTTTCTTATTAGCCCAATGAATTGTTTTCGAATAGCAACCATACGTTTCCTACGTCATACAATATGCCTTAATAGCGGTAGCATGCATTCTTCTTGTCATATACCTTGTAGTTCTACCTATGAACGGCCAAAACAAAGTCTCTTAACACCGGAAAGGAATACACTTTTAGGAACATAAGACGCTTCAACAAATTTTATCATTTTTTTTCAAATACATCTCCCTAAACGATTTTATGGATCGGAAGATTACTTATGATTTATTGAAACTGTGTCAAACTGTGTGTTTGGAGGGAAGGTTGTTTGAAGTTATAACTCTGTAATTTCCACAAATACATGAAGATGTTGAAACTCAACGAAAAAGAGTCATTGCTGAAATAACATTGGAAATGTTAGAAACTTAGTTCATATGATGTTTAGAGTAAAAATAAAACGATGTTGCTTTGCAACTAAATAAATAAATCATGACAAATAAAATTTTAAATGGAAATTGCAAAGGTTAAAATTTTCCTAGTTCTCCAACTATGAAGGATTTCCATTAAGTTGTCCCTGAAATTAAATTAGCTGAAAATTGCTTTTTCCGACATATATACGGTTTAAAAAAAAGATTATATACAATTCCATGAGAAATTAGCAACTGGGATTCCAATGATGGTTTTATGTCATTATTGATACACTTGCTTCACTGTAGAGAACTCAGCTGTAACAAACGGACTTACATTATCTAAATTCTTAAATAATATTGCTTTGCTTATATTAAGCAATTCGTTAGTGATAGACACACATTTTTGCATTAAAAATATTTCAAATCAGAAGGATATATCAGTTATATGTACAGCGATCGATAAGAGCTCAACTGGTTATCATTCACATTTAAAGGTATTTTATCCGTTGCAGGTAGGCCATAGATGGACCGCATTAGCTTCTATTACGCCTTGTCGCGAGCTTCGGATGACATCTTATTTCTTGATATCCTGTTTTAACTTTTTATTCGAATCAGCAGCTCTCTGCGTACCATCTAAATCTCTTAATTCTGTCTAAAATGATTATTTTCCTTTTCCCTATTCCTTGATTTCCTATGTTCCAGCATTCATTTCAAGCCCAGTCATTTTCAAACGCTTACTATATACCCTTCTGTTTTCTCTTATGATCTTCTAACCATCCCCTTCGTCCTTGGTTAAAGAAACCGTTCGACCATCTATTCTCACCCCACATCTTGAAAGCTTCCATTCAGTCATGATACACTTTCCTCGAAGATCTGGTTTCACTTCAATGAAACTTAATATTCCATATAAATTCTCTCATTATCTATTGTTAAGTTTATACCTAGGGGCATTCATATCAATTTTAACGGGGGATCCAAAAGAGGAACCTTTTGATCTAAGTAGTGATGAAGAAGGACATTTTATAGAGGAAAAGAGAGTTCACCTAATGAAGGTTCACTGCGCTATAAGCTTCGACATCCGTTTAAGAGTTATAACGGAAGTAATTACCCGAGTGAAAAATTAAATAAATCACCTTTGGGCATAATTCAAAGTCTACGTCGGGAAAGCACGAGATCTTTCATTTTATGCTACATGTTTAAAAGACATTACAAAATGATAGTTAGTATCAACTGGCATAAAACAGCCTAGCTTAGCCAACTACTCAAATTAGTAAGTGAAGGACTAATAAAAAATTTTATTCCCATAGAAAAAGTACGCATTAATAAGTAATAAAAATATCTGTGAATAAAGTAATAGCCATGATTTTGAACTCGACCGTCTCATTTATATCATGTGAAAAGAGAGCCCTTTTGCGTATACTATTTTTACATACGGCCAAGATTCAAGGTAAAAAATGAAACTTCTCATTTTTCGTATTTGAAGGAGGATTGCGAAGAAACGGATCACCCTTGTGTGGTAAATATAATATTCTCATGGTAGATTATTATATGAAACCTATTTTCGTTTCAATTATAAACGAAAAAAAAACTCAGCTGATAGGTATCTACGAAAGTATTGTGGATTGAAAAGTAAGAACGGAAATGTGCTGCTCAACAAACCATCAAGTGTAGAAAATGGGCTCTAATTATGGTCTCATATGTCCCTGTACCGAACATAGGATTAGTATGTTATGAATGGAGGCTCGTGAAATGTATATCCTGGATTTACATTGAAATTTAAAATTAAAATTTTGAGCAGCATATTTAGTTTTCTTTGTATCGTTATCATTTACTACATGAATGTTCAAAGATCTAGACTCAACTTGAATATATCTATGCGTATTACGGTGGAATTAGTCTTTCATTAATCTCAAGCAAACACTGCATCATTAAAAAAACAAGGATTTCATATGAGGTAAAAAATAATGAGAATACCATACCATCCATAAGGATTTTACATGAGCTACATCCCAAAGACACGCTACATAACTACTGATTTGAGTTAGAGGTAGAAGAATTTTAACTAAAATACATATATATTCTACAAAAACAATGTTACATCTTGTGTCAGAATTCGGATTTACTTTTAAGCGTCCATTCAACGAATTGATTCTGCTAACCTGATGGGTGTCTGTCCACAAGCCTTTGGGTCTGTAGTTAGGTGAAGTCTATCATCGCCTTTCAAACGGACTATAGGGTTAAATACTTTGGTTTTATCCATTAAAACTGTTATTGTTTGTATACAGAAGGGATTTCAACACAAAACGAACCCGAGAACCTTAGAAAAATGCTCATAATTGGGATTTGTGGATATAAATTTTTCTGCGTTCTTCATAAAAACACCTTTTTACCGTTAAGTAATTAGCAACTGGTTAGTGTTTCTGACCCACTCAAAATTTTGACACTTATCCGTGTCTCCGAACTGCAAATCGAGTGAGGAATCACGAACAGAAGTGCTGGTTTTCCAGTGCTTTCAAAAGTTCATTACGGATGGTTTGCAAACATCTGAGTAACTAGAGTCCCGTATCGATTCGGGATTTCGTAAAACCCGCCCAAATTGGATCCCATTTTTCCAAATTAACGTTCGTCTAATAATTATTTGATTTTACGATTCAATTTACTGTTGATTAAAACGATTATGGTGTTGTGGGGGGGGGGGGAAACAAAAAGTTTAATTAAAATATATATAACATGGACAAAACAATTAATTTAACTCATCCATTAATTGATTTTATCAATTGAAAGCGCCAATTTCCATTTTTGTGAAAAAATGTCACAGATAGGATTGTGGCCTCTGCATTGTTTGCGTCATTGTTTTCTTTTGAACCTGAATGGATTTTTAACCAAACATGTAGCCATTCAGACACAACCCTGCATCAAAAAATCACTCTTTGAATGTCGGCATTTTAATTTTCAGCTCGTTAAGTATCACATACGGCGGCAGAAAATTTTATTCCAACTGCTGCTGGATACGAAATTGCGTGGGTAAAAATGAAGTGTAATAGACGGAAAAAATCCGTCTAGCGTGGTGCATGTACCCGGGAATTAACATCACGCCCCCTGCATTTTCAAATTGAATGACGAAGCTAAGGGCTTTCGGCGCGTTCCCTTCCTCGTAAACGAGGAAGGAGTGTTTAAGGGCGTAGCCGGGGGAGCGGGTTGTGCGAGAAGGAAGCACACTGCAAGGAAGCGAAGGGAGGGAGAGAGAGAGAGATAGAAAAAAAAATGATATAATAATGAACATGAGCGTAAAGCATGTCTGATGCTTGGTAAACGCACCGAGGACGGATGGATGGCAACGATATAATGACGCCATAATCAAAATTAATGGAGACGAGGAGAGAGAGAGAGAGGATTTGTAAGAGGAAGAGTAGGTGGCAGGGGGGGGGGGGAACTCGGGAATTAGCGACCGGGAAAGGAAGTAGTAGGTGGGGGGAGGATGGATGTTTTTGGGCGTGGGACGAGAGGGGATGAAATAATCGAGAGGAAGGCTTGAAAGGTGTGGGTATTAGGGGAAGGAAGAGAGGGGTCATTGTGTGCACGTGAATAATTGGGGGGGGTGGGGAGGCATTCGGGAGGTAGGCGTCGCAGTTAACAAGGTGAAATACATCGGGTGGCGCACGAGGATGGAACCATCCTAGGAAAAATAATAAATAAATAAGTTGAGGGAGCAGCGGAATAGGGGGGGAAGCCTCGCCAAAAAAAAAGGAATGACGGGTGGGTCAAAGGACGGATCGCTTTCGGCAAGCGAAATGTAAAATTAAATCAGGCTAAGTTATCACGAATCTCCATTGGTGTTGGGGGGGGGTATTCAACTTAAAATATCTCGAACGTAAATGCACAAATTCTTATGACCCTAAGTGGCATAACTCCTAGGGGACAGAAAAGAACCTTCGCAGATAAGGCCCGTTAAAAAAAATCAATTACATCGGTAAATAAATGATAGTGTATTTTGTGTTTCGGCTTGCAATATTATTATTTTAAACAAACTCGACTTCAGAGTACGAAAGGAAAAACTTTAAATGTTTTACCTAATTTATCTTCTATTTGCTCAATTAATGAATGGAAACCACGGATTTCCACGGATAAATATGTACTTGGAGGTTTAATTTTACCCTTATTGATTTCACGATAAGACGTTCTCGAGTAATATGGATCCGGAAATGCAAATAGGTTTTTGGGGCATGAATAACAAATTAAAAACGTCGGTCTACAGTCACTCTGTATATCGATCAAGAAGCTGCCACTACGATTCTCCATTTCCCTTATGTTTTAGATGTTTCAATGAAAATATGTGCTGAAAGACTAAACAGAAAATCCTTCAGTCCATTTTATTTTTTCAGTGGAAAAGTTAGTTAGGAAAAGGGAGTTATGATCAAGTTCGAATTTTCAAGTAGCGACCTTTGTAAAGCCAAATTCAAATATTGTCGTGTTCCCCGTCAATGTATCAATGAATTTTTCATACGAAAAACGAACAAAAGAATTAAAACCGTCTTCATAAAATACAAGGAAATCATTCATGCATCGCAGAGTTGTGTAGATGGTTCTGACGACAAAGATCTATTATAGAAAAAGCTAAATGAAATATAGGTGATCTGTCCGTCCTGTGCAGAGTAACACTGTTATCTCTCATATCCCTTCGGACTGCAATACCTCGCTCATTTCATACACCACCCGTAACTGTTTAAAAGTCGTTGACGGTGTCTTCTCATGAATACACTTCACCATCACACACACACCACCGTAATGAAAAGGACAATAAATAGCGATCCTTGAATAATATATCTAAGTGCGCAGGAACTTAGGCATATAGCCCATCACATAGAGTGCGCATATGTCGCGGCTGATTAGGAATCATAACTAAGACATGGAGCGTGGGCCTTGATGGTTATTACACCTTTTTCGCCAGGCTATTTCCGGCAGTGCCATTCTTTCTTTACCGCCTTAACATATTTGTGCGTCGACACACGCGCCGAGCGCCCACGTGACGGCTTGCAGGAATGCGTTGCAGATAAGGACGTAAACAGCATTAGAGAAATGGGCTCGGGGATAGGAGAGAGAGAGAGAGAGTTTATGGGGCCCTTGGGACATCCCTTGGAGACTGAGGATGTTTGGAGCTTCCACCTTTTTATTCTTGCCGCAGGCCTTTTCCCTCCAGTATTTCTTCCCAACTACCGCAAACGCCAACACATGAGGAAAATTCCCTCTCTCGCAAGTAAAATCCGATAAGCAATAACGAGCTTATATTTACATTTCTTACACGAAATTCAGATTTTTTTGGTTTGTTGTTAAACCATTTATGGTGGTAATAAATTTATATCAATCGGTTAAACCGGTTAAAAATTGCCACTTAAAGAGTTTCAGTAGTATCCATTAGTATGTAGAGCCTTGTGTAATTTGTATGCCTTGTCAAACCGTATCTTAAAGTTAGAGGTGAAGTTACAATTTGTAGTTCTCTTTCTTAAGGTATAATACGGCACAACATAGCCCACTTAGGAGGTATTCAGTATCTAGAATAATTTTAGTATCCAGAGAACTTTAATAAAAGAGCCTGAGGTAATTGATTCTAACAGTCTCTCATGGAGCAATGATAAAATTTAACTGGCTAAAAAATATATATTATACGAGTATTAATTTGTATTGTGTAGAAATGTAGCAATACATAGTCTGAATATGAGAAGTATTCTTCAGCCGTTCTGAATAAGAAAATCGGAATTTTATTTAAAAATTACTTTGATTGTAAGTTATTTGATTTTAACCAGGAATAAATTAAGTTTTAATCTGACTAACGGGAAAAAACCTGACAATATATGGGTAAAATTCATTATTTTTCTAGATAAGTAATGACAGACAAAAGTTATTACACATAAAAACGTTAGTCATGTTTAATGTATACAGTGAACAAAAGAAATATCAGTTGGTACCATGATAAAGAATATAATATTTTAAACCAATAAAATCATTCCTAGTTAAACAAAGCTCCCAGGGTAAGTATGAAGTATACATAAAGATAAGATATTCTTATACAATCTTTTAAAAATATGTATACTAATCGGTGAGTATTTCCATATGTAGTCAGGCAGATGTGGAAATATTCTCAATCAACACTTTAAACTCTAACTTTAAACTAACAACACTATAACTCTAAGCCGTGATGATTATTATTAATATCCGGGTATCATATAACTATTTGGAACTACAGCGAAAAATTTCCCTATATTTATAGATGAGTAATCCATTACTCAGGTCCAAAAATGAACTAGTTCACTTACGACATTTATTATAGTGGCGTGCACTTTAAAACGAATTCAAAATAATGTGACTATTCGCCTTATATTCAGGAAGATATATTTTTTATTTTACGTAAAGTAAAGACGTCTACTAGAAGACCTGTTATGTTTTGCCAGCCTATTTTGGTTCATAACTTCCCTCTTTTTCGTCTGCATATTTTTTTCGTAATACTTATTTTTTTATTAGTGCTATTGGGACCACTGTCCGATTATTGTCATTTTATACGTATAATCTTTAGGTCCTAACTTTAAAATAAATTCTCTTTAATTTTTTTAAATTTCCATAAGTGGTTAAAATTAAATTATTATATAAAAAATTAAATAACATATGAGAGGCATTGCTTCAAATCATTAATAGTATAGCCATTTTTTCTAAATATTGAGAAATTTAAAAAATGGAGTCAAACGACGACTGCACGGTAGCTAAAAGCCACGGTGTCTAGCACTGAAAAAACGAAAGATTATCCAATTGGCATTTGTATGAATAAGGAATAAAATTAAAAAATACAGATATACCTTTTAGATAAACTTCCAAATCAGAATTTTGATCTCTTTGCTATCCTGAGATATGCTAATAAGACTCAACCCAAAAAAGATTCGTTTGTTGATGGATGTGAGTACACTTTCGTATGAATCATTTGAGATCACAAATAAACCGGTGTAAAAAAATGCAAGATTGTTAATGCAATGACATCTTCTTAGCAATCCTTCATTTTGATGACCACTTTTAAAACATTTATATTTTGCAAAATTATACGCACGAGAGGCTGTTATCCTCATTCTCCGTGCCACAGGACCCATGCGGCGTCTCGACTCCTATGGCGTCATGGAGATAATTGAAGTATCAACATTTGCTTATGCCAAAACAGAAGGTCCCTTAGGTGATTTTCCACCCCGAACTTACTCGCTCAAATACGCGGTTCTAGTTTCGCTGAAAGCTTATGTGGCGAGGCTTACTCGGGAAAACGCAAGGCCACCTGCGCCGAGACGTCTCGGAAGGTAAATAGGCGACCAAGATACCCTCGGTTCCACTCGAGCCGTCTCCTGCTCATCCCTGGCCCTCGCCAATCACAGCTTCCTCAACGAGCTACAAATTCATGGAAGACACGTCCCCCGTAATACGGAAAGAGAGAGGGGAGGAGAGGTGACGGGGAAGCGGGATCCGTCATCGCACATTCATCGGACGAGAAAAGCCCACCCTTTAATTAATATATGATAATAAAAGATTCAATTAGCAAAAGTGAACTCGAAATGTTGCGGGCAGGAAGGTTGGAGTTGGAAGAGGAGAATTTCAGAAATTCCGGCACGGGGAAACCTAAGCGTCCCAAGTCCCAGGATGACTGGGGCGAGGAAGAATGCAAAAGATT
>WURS02436302.1:0-15339 GCA_011762765.2 Rhinocypha anisoptera | reverse complement strand
GAGAGCTCCTCTCCGGTTCATGGAAGGGGCTTCGACCGTAAAAGGGTCTCTCATCCCTCCTTCCCCATCCACACCCCCTTCGCTCCGCGGAGGAGAGAAATGGAGAGTCGCGAGGGTGGCTCCGAAGTAACGGAAATAAGAGCGGGGTGTGGAATAGTCACGGAGTGTAAATGCGTCGTCGGGCGAATTGGTGTGTCTAAAGACGGGGATCATGGGATGATGATAATTTAGTAAACGACGTGGAAAATAGACTCCGTTAGAAATTAGAAAACTAGAACAATTTATTGACCAATCGGTCGCGGGCCAGAGGGAATGAATCTGACGCAGGCATGGATAAAAAATTTACCACAGGTTCAAGGAATCCATTCGCTTTGGAAACTTAGAACTCATATTCGTGAATTTACCACGGTGCCCATTTTAAACTTTGCTTAAAGCTTAAAATATCTCTAGTTATCACACCATCTATTATGAATTCCATTTTTTACTCTGGGAAAGGGACGAGAAGTGACGGAAACAAGGTTCAAGTTATAATAACGCTGGAAAAACCGGCCACCAAATTGTAATTTTTTATTGTGTCAACCCATAAGCATAGCTGTTTTCTCATTAAAATACGGCAAAGACAATGAAACTGCGAACAGAAATTGCAAGGGTCTCTTTAGGTAACGCTATATTTTATTGGAACACCAGGAGAGTTTTTGAGGTAGAAAAACTTCTTATCATTAAACCATCATGGAATGAGAAAGATTTTTTCACTTGTGATGGGCTTCGCTAAACACTCATTTTACTGTTAAAACCAAATCGTTATCCAACGCAATGAAATCTACTCCTAGACCTTTTTCAATAATGTGAAAAAATGAACAAGAGTGATATCATAAATTACGCCAACCTCTCTAAGACACATAGGCTCCTACACCTACTCCATAACTGTTCGGCAAGTCAGACTGAGAAAGTTACCTGATACAGGAAGTGAAGGAACTTTTACCGAAGGAACAGTACGACTGATGAAAACCCGGTCAGGAATGATCGCAGTAAAAATTTGAGTCACGCCAAAACCATGGGACATGACGCAAAAAGAGGAAGAAGATTGAAAGACGGATACTGCTGCGGGAGAAAAGAGATTATAAAATCGCGATTACAGTGAATCGTCCCGAGGTGATGATGAGAAAATGGCTGCGGAAAATCTGGCGATGTCGGAAATCCAACCGGCGTCTTTTGAGTTTCGACGGACCCTCCCTCGAAGAGTGGAGGCAGGGCTGGCCACCGCGGAAAGGTTTGGAATCGCCAGGAGACATCATAGTGTGTCTCCACGCAAGAAGGGATCCAACCTCCGAGGCGAATTTCACCGAGTGTGGCCACTGGTTTAATGGCGAGGAGGAGGGGAAGATAGGAGTTTGTAATTAACTGAGGCACTAATGCACGCGACGGCGTCCGCTGTTGCCAGATCTCCCTGGATATGGTCTGATAGGGATGGCACAGGAATTTCGCCGAGCAGCCCTTTTCCTCATTCCCGACTGGCGCACACCCCATTTCTGCCCACTTTCTTCCACATCCGACAAGTTTCCGCATTAAAACTCGATGAAAAAAATGACGTAACCTTTAAGGTTAACGTCTGCTGGAAGAAAAAAAAAACTGTTGCTCCGCTGATGTAAGGCAATCAGTTCCCCCTCGGGATCCTAATCTTCGTCATCTCTTTATTGGTCCAATCAATTTTCCCTCCGATCGAATGCGAACATTTTATTTTTTGACAAAAAATTTGAATTGTTCATTTCGCTGTAATGCGCAGTTTAACTGATATTCTCCTTGGAAGATTCATCGATGTTTATTTATTGGGAAGCATCAATGAGAAAAAAATATTATACAGGAATTCCATGTGTGTGTAAAGCTACGGGCTACGAGTAGATTGGTCGGAGGAATAAAGAAATATCAGCTTCGTAAAAATAAAAATATTAATTATCGGTTTATACACATTTAATTAGAATGCCCACAGTCATATAGGGTTTCTCTGAATTACGGCACAGGTTTTAAAATATACCACATCCGTTATTATGTTACGTTTTGGATCAGTTTTTATAATATTGTTAATCATAAGATGAGTTATGCATACTTACTAAATTCAACATATGAAATAGTGTGAACGGTCTTCTAAATAATGATAATTCACATATCTCTAATCCACATTATTTAAGTTTACCTTAAAGAGAAATTCAGATCAGTATTGAATTTGTTGTGATCAATCCTATTTATAAAATTTTCTCTTCGATCTTCATTACTTTCCGAAGAAACACTCAGTTTTGTTTAAATTAAGTTGTAAAGCACATAGTCAACTTAAAGAAAGCAGAGCAAAATGTGGACAATGACAAATCCATACATAGCGAGAAATATATCTACCTTCCTGAATTCCTATGGAACCTAGGTAAATAGGAAATCCCATAAGTACGAAAAGATAAAAATAAAATTCAAAAAATTATTTAGTAACGGAAGTTTTAATTATTTCACACAAGGAATACTTCGATTCATACAACACGGGTGGTAGGGAGAGGAACTTTTCACGGAGCCGGATCAATCTGATTTTAGTGTCGGATAAAGAACCGCTGAGGGACTAACCAACCACATCTTATTTGAAGTTTCAAAATAAATGTAGGGGAATGGGATCAACGGGGAATCTGATCACACGAGCGTGCCAATAATAAAACAAGCAGAGCGTAGCGTATACAAAGGAAGTTGACGAAAGATTTTTGTGGGGCATATTAGGGAAAATGTTTTGTTGGACGCTAAAATAAGTTACTAATTTCAACGACTGACGCGTCAAACTTTTCTCAAGGATTGATAGGAATCATTGAAATTAGAAAAGCTATATCTTAAATTCAAAGGAACGTAGGTTGTTTTTAATCAAGTAGCCACATGCGGTTATAAACACAGACGTCCTCAATAACACCATAATGACTGACTGACAATGTAGACCATAACTGATTTAGACTATACATACGTACGTCATTTCATACGTAATCGCTGCCAATCAACATATCAATATTGGTCATTGCAGGCTAAAGAACATCCTAAAAACTATTGTTCTGAAAATAAATGCATAAGCATAATCCTAAATAATTATCCTTACGACTATAAAACTCGCTGTCGGAATTTCACTTTATAGACGAATACAATATTATTCAAAACGAGCTTGATAACCTCAGTTTAAGTAGATATTTAAAAGAGTTTCGACTGAGGAGGCTTAGGTGTTCGGTTATGAATTGCACCCTCACAAAATTCATTGCAATGTAATATCAACGGTAAGGGACAGAGGTCGAACCTCAGGAACATCGGGTTAGTTATAGTTATTCAACATTACCGAATGAAGTTATTGGGTAAAAATGTTAAACACCTTCAATTTGAAAATGCTAACAAATAGCCATCGATAAGAAAATCTTAATGGAAATAACAATTCTCCGGAATAGACGTTTATTTGGAACCAGAGAACGAGATACACCATAAAGTAATTTTATCCAGAGAATTTCATAAAGTTAACAATTACAATAGTTAAAAGAAATCTCGGAGCCATAAATTTTCAAAATTCCCTCCTCCTTGCGAAATGAACGGGTCGCTAAACACGAAAGCGTGACTGACCGCGTGAACGATCATAAGAGGGAATGACAGTGGAACACGAGCAACGAGGATAAATCGACCATGGGCTCCGAGGTGAGTGATTTTCGCCGTAAGAGAATTTTCCTACGGACGGCGAAAATTGAAACTTCGACCTAAATGGAAAAGGTCGCGAGGTCCTTCAGGGTCGCCGATAACTGCCCAAAAAAGAATAATGGCACCCAGATCATTCCCACAATGGAGACGAAGGAGGAGAACGGAGCTACAGAGTGAGGGGCTTGGTGAATTAGCAAACATAGATGCGAGAGTGAAAACGAAAAGACGGGGAAAGCAGGGGAGAGAAATGGGAGATGGCGGTGTGGGGGGATGTCGAGACGGGGGAGAGGTGTGGTGCGACGGGGGAAAAGACTCGGTATTGGGCGAGGCCCTCGACACAGGAACAATAAACCCGACCGCGATAGAATTCTGGGACACAAAATGACCCGCAAAATTGGATTTCCCACGGAAGCGAGACCGCAGGGACTACTCCCAGCGGTTGACGCATCGTCCATATCCTCTTCCCATGCATCACACCTTGATGCATTCCTTTGAACTCCATTATAATTATTAATTCACTTCTGTCCTTTACTTGTTCAATTTTAAGGGAATTTCAGTACTTTCCTGAGTCAGTTTCAAGTTTCAGTACTTCCCTTGCTCATTTTTAAGGGAATCCTTCTATCGTACGAAAGTATTTTTTTCACACATTTTTATTTTCGAAACACATTTTTATTCTCCATAAATCCTGAGTCCCAAAAGAATTTTACAAGGCGTTAATGGGATTGAAATAAAAAACGCAAAGTGGCTGCTACTATGTAAGGGGGGATCACAAATGGAAGATGAAGTTTCTAAAGAAAACAAAGAGATATTAGATAGTAAACACTCGTTCCTTAATAGAGGCATTAGATACTGAAACGAACTACCTGGAGGAGCTTTCGAGCCTTTTCCTAATAATGTTAAAAGTTTTAGGAGGAGAGTGGACAAGTTTGTTTTATAAACGCATTTGGGTAATCCCGTTTTGCACTCATACATTTGGTGTACGTTTATTTTTCCCTTGTTACTGTTGTGTTTAATTGAGGGTTTACTATCGTGACTTATGCTTTACTGTATTTTATTTTAACTTTTATTTTTTGTCCTTGCCACCTGGCTCATAGCCAACAGAAAGGTATTATTGTAAATAAATAAATGAATAAGTAAGAACTTTGATAAATATTTTTTTCAATTTATCAAAGCGTATGGAGGTCATAGTAGTCCAGTGGGTTCGAGGTCCAGGGATGTCTCTGGACACTTCCAGCCCAACCCAAGAGTAATTTCCTAAGTGTCATCTACTTGGGAGACCGCAGGTGACACAGGGAAAGGAACTACTCTCCCGACCCCGATGTGTGAATTTTCACATACCGTTTGGCTTATTACTAGTTGAAGTCGACTTTCACCTTTCAAACCGGCCTTAGAGCCGAATACTGTGGTTTTATTAAAGTGGATAGTTTTTGCGAATCGTTTTCCTACTTCAGGCAAGCATTTGATTCACTAAAGAAACTTGAATAAGACATAGAATGACCATATCAACGTAACATATTAAATACAACAATGTTTCAGATTAAAGAAATGAATGGTCACAACAATAGAAGAACATTCGCCATAATATCAGGCTTAGAGGAAATTAACTAGTTTTTTACTTAGTTTACTTTAGTTTTATAGCTATATTTTGGTTAATAATAACTGTTTTATTAACATTATTAAATAAATAGATTAAAGGCGAAATGATTACAACATTTGGTTTATACTGATATTTTAAAATCTTAATTATAACGCTTTTATTTCAGTTGATCTGTATCTTAGAGAAAACGTACGTGCAACCTTTCCTCATATATTCCTCTATTGGGGTACTCATGTATGTTTATCTTATAATCACAACATTCATGCTTGGGTTTTAGGTTTTCCACCGACAATGAAGCTGATATAAGAGCTACTAATTAATATTCCGGTGACAAAATCAGGTTTCTTCCCTCTAATAAAAAGACTTGGGTTCCTATCAGTATTGATCTGCCAATTTTCAGAATATGTTAAAAAAGAACTATACCTAAGCATCCACGAATCTTTCAATAAAATACACGAAAATTAAAATAAATCGAGGAAATTAACAATTTTCTCACCACATTACGTCATGAATCAAATAAAGAGAACTAAGACCATTTATTCACTCGATAATGGGGTAATATAAAAAAAATATCTGTCTCCATAAAATATATTGGATATTTTCTGTAAAGATAAATTGATTATAAACCTCCGGGGTGGTGAGGTTACCTAATCAATCCTCTGGAATGGGCAAGATATAGAAATATAGAAAATATAGATATAGATAGCTCATCCTCCCTTTAAATGAGAATTAATAATAATAGATTCGTTGACAAAAAGTATTGCAATGGGCCAAATTGAGAGACAATTAGTGTATTTATATAAAAACGTAAACAACCACACAACAATAAACAACTACAATATTACTGTTCATCATGAAAAATATATGACATCAACATATTCAAAGAGAGAGAAGATGTACACCTTTTCTGGATCCATTTATTGCATCTTAATGATAGAAATGTTTGATCCGCGTGCTGGAATATAGAGAGGGATGAGGTATTGAATTCCAGTGTGGATAACTCTAGATAAGAATGGAGAGTAAGAGGGATAAGTGAAAGGGAGAAGAAAAACTGAGAAACACTTCATGCCTGCAGAATTACTCAAGACTTCTGAGAAATCTGGAGGGAATTTTTCTTCGTCACTGCATTGCATTCCAGTGTACATAGCTCACAACTGGAAGGAGAATTTTTATGTATTATTCTTAATTAAATACGAAAAGCCAATCCGAAATAAAGAGCAGAGGAATCAGATAGATAATAGAATTTCAGCTTTAATTGGGTCCGAGAAAGAGCATAATCATGATCATAAAAAATTTCTGGAGAGTAGGGCTAATGATTACTAACGTTATATGGAACAGTTCAGGATGAAAGTTTTGTTTGCTTTGTGGATACAGAAAAGCTGATCGGAAAATACGACTGGACACAGTAAAATAAAATAGTTCCGGTAATAGGCCAATGGATTTTTAGTCTTAGATGGGGGTGTAAAATGGGAATGTTATGTAAAGTTATAAATGTCCGTTAACAAGTATTTCTGAAATCATGAGCCGAACAATACTTCGGGTAAGAAGAAAGGATTTAAAACAGGAGATGGATAGAAAATTAATCTCTCCATTTGGGGAGAAAATTATAATTTACATTTTGGGAAGACAACATTTTATTTGACGGGTTAAGGACTGTCGTTCTATCTCAACTTTGCTCAATTATAGATCCAAATTATGAATATAAAACATATAAATAAAATAACAACAATGCTAAATAAGAAAAAGTAAAATGTATCATCAATTTTACTTTTGGAAAAATGGTAACTGTAGTATGGGGAAATTAGATAGAAATTGATACAGAAATCTAGTAGTTAACAAAAAATTAGTGATCGACTACCGGAACTCCAAATGAGAAAAGAATAGTGACGATTAGTGGGACCCTGCTACGGAGCCCGGCGTTGTTTATGTTCCCAAAACCTTCTTTGAGAAAATTTGGAAATTTTGAGGTGAATGGAGGAAAAAGTTAGTCGGGGAGTAAGACAAATTGAATGTTGGTTAATGTTGAGGAACGAGGTAGAATATTGGGGGAAATTTTGAGATGTAAATGAAAATACCCTGCTGCAATGTTATTCCTGAAAATTATAAGAATTTTATGTAAATATGGAAGGGCAATAATTTCTTAGATCTAAGAAAACCTAATTCTAAAATGGTGGCAATGTTTCTTACCGATACAATGGATGCCATGGCGATATATTTTTCTGGGTGGATTACATTTGTATTTGTAAGGCCACGCGTAAAAATGAAACTAATTAAGTACACGATAAAATATTGCCAACTTCAAATGGTAATGGAAAAATGACTTAGAATATAATAACTTAACGAATTACTAAATTCTTATCCCTGCATAATATTCTGTGCGCTTTTGTCTAAAGAGCTTACCGCATAAAAGCAAGTGGTGTATACAATATAAATAATTGCACTGGAAATTTGATTTCGCCAATAAAATATTGAATAGGTATTGAATAATAGCCTTAAATAATGAAAAGCTGTTACACATTCATTCAGGAAAAATTGAGAGAATTATTTTGAACCATTCTTTCTTTCCGGATTTCGGATTCTGAATGTAAACAGAGAGAAGGTGAAAGTACAAATATGATCACAGTCCCTTCAGATTCATTATTGAGTGAATTCTACCAGCATGAGTCCCCATAATGGAACCTCAGTAACACCATAATTGCACACATGGTATGATCATTTACATATTTATGAATCCCCACCAATTCCTTTCATTTTTATAAGATTATATTTGTAAAACATTTTAGAGGAGACATCTACTTTCTTTGATCAATTATTTATTGTCATTCGAAATACTCGCTGAAAGACGTTTCAGGAGTACCCTGGGGGATTTTAGCTAACTCAATTAGACCTTAGAATCAACTTGGTTTCTCACATTGCCGTCTAAGCAATAACTGTTCGTAGTAGTAGCAGAGTATTTTTGTTTACGGGGATATATCGACGGCTATGGTCGTTCACCATTCCACAAATTGAATAAAAATGACAATTCGACGACTTTACCGCCGATGCCCGAAGTGGGGGTCGAACCCACCACCTACGGGTGAACCGGAGAGCGTTCTACCCATTAGGATAACCCGGCCGCCAGCGGTTCGCATACCCTAATTCAGGGAAATATCCTGACTGGTACCAAGATTCGATATTAAATATGACATGATTTTTGTGGCTTAAATTGCTGTAAGAACGAACACAGGCTGAAGACAAGGAATCAATGTGCAGTGGACTGAACACAAATGATATTGACATACTTGATCACGGAGAATAAGGACAAGTAAACACCGATCAATAAAATATCGGACCAATAAAACGCAAGCCTTTGCTTAATTTTATTGTGATGATATATTGTTCCAAACAATAAAAAGTTAATGTTTCATACGAGACGCCGGATTAAATCCACCACTCAAACACAACTCCGAAAAATTTGTCTAAATTTCCTTAAAAATGGCATTTTTATTCGAGAGATTTCTCCCTACGTCCAGAGAGCGCCTCTTTATTGGATCACGCGAAATTAGGCTGCGATCTGAAAAAAAACATAGGAGGAATTCAACACACATGCTAACATATCGAGCGGAAGTGGGTAATGATAAATCGGAGCTCTCGCCCAAACCGGAGACTTCAACGACCGCAGAGAACGGGCCCACAGGATGAGGGAAATAAAAACATAGCCGCGAACGCGCAGAAGGAATGAAACCACTTGAAACAAACGTGCTCGGCATGAATCGAAGTTGGTTAACGCCACGAGTATACGTCTCGTTTTTCCTCTTCGTTTTGTACAGGTACCTGGAGACTCTCTCGTTCTTTTTACCAGCTTTCGAGACAAACGGCCACTTTATCCGCCCACCGATATACTTTTAATTTTTTTTTCACTTCCGCATGGCCCGAGGGAAAGAATAAAATGAGAGGCGCGCCGCCGCTGGAGTTAAAAGAAACAGTCATAACCTACATCCTTGGGAGACGTCCGCCTAACGCACACACACACACACACCTCTCCACCCCCATTCCGCCTTCCTCTCGCCCGCTTAAAAGTAGCCAACAACCGAAAAAAAAGGAAATCCACTTTCCTCCGCTCTTCTTCTAGAGCCTACGGTCACTCCACATTAAATTGTATGTATTTCTACAGATCCCTCCCCCAACTTAATAAATTCTGTTTTGCTCTATTTGATACTTCTATAGAGTACTAGAGAAATCCCCTGAAAATTGCGCGCACTTCATTATTCCGAGAGATACGTAAAGGCTTTTATTTATATACGAGTTTGTGCGTCGAGATCCCACCACAAAAGATAAAAAGATGATTCTAGCTTGGGGAAGCCACTGGGATATAAGAGGTTACAGTTTCATTGGGTTCTACATGGGAAATCGATTTATAATTTCTCCTAAAAAAACATACACGTATGCAGGAGCGACGCCAGTGTCCTAGCTAAGGGGTGGGACAGATTAAAATTTCATAGAGCGTACAGGGAAGGGAGTAGATATAATATTTTTTTTCAAAATCCCACAAAAAGAACTAGGCCGATTACGTTGGCACACTGTAATAACTTCTAACGAGGACTAAACACATGTATCCGTCCTTTGGGTGGAGAATGAGAATCCACCTATCCGGGATTCGAAACTGCAACCTCCGGATCAGTAGACGAGGTAGTTACTCCACCGCCACCGAGGACGGCAAATAATGTACAAGATATCGTCTACCACATCGTCAAGGAATAAATTCATATTTAATTAATTATGTATGCCTATTTATTAACTATATTTGTTCACGTCTCTTAATAGGATAACATTCTGATCTTTAGTTATAAGTTCTCCATTTAGTTGTCGTCAGGAGGAGCAGTGAGGGGCAGCAAGTAGAACAAAATTGTGATTTAATATTTTAAGAGATGAAACAAGGCAGTAAACTCACACTTCCGCCGCGAAAAATTTGCTATAGCAACGGGAAATATGTCTCGAGATATAGCAAGTAATTAAGGGGAGGCTTGCCTCAACATTTTCTTTCTGTGTCAATAAAAAAACAGGATTGCGAGCCTTAATAGGGCAGATCAAACGGAAAGTAGAGTGGTAGGAAACTTTGTGACGGGACAATTCAGTGACGAAAACCGGTCCTGCCTCGCGTAGTTCTGTCGATTTAAGGAAGTGAAACTGTGAAATCGAGTGGTCCTACTTCAAAAAAGAGTAATTATGACAGCTTAATAATTACCTCCTGATTGGTTTAGCGGATCTGAATGATCTAAATACATCAAGAGCTTTCTTTTTTATTTATAATATTCCTTTTTTAACTTATTTTCTTATTTGGTTTGCTTTAGTATAGATCTTTCAAGTGCCGACCGACACAGGATTTCCTGATTGCCACCATTCATAATTAAAGATGGAATTTGTCATGTGAGTCTTTTTTAAAGTACCGAATTGTACCATATTTGAATTATTAGCTGCGATTTTTCTTCAGTCTCCAGAAAGAACTATTACTTGAAACAAAATAAAGAATTTAATGAAATGGAGTACAATTATTAAGAGTGATTAAATTCCTGATTTAACATTCATGAAATAATAAGCCAAATAAAACGGAACACAAGCGTACACAGAAGCACTTGGAAAACCCAATCATCCCCATGCCATGCCTCCTCCCATATCAATGTGACATTTATGAGAAAGGAATATAACACCCCCTAACTGGACATGATAAGTAAATCACGTACATACTGGATCGATAATCGCTCTTCATGAGGAAAAGGAAGTTGACACGTCAGCCATGACGGCGCCCGCGCATTTTATCACGTGCCATGGATACCAACGTAACACATTAGCTCCACACGTTCTCCATTCAAAACACGGAGCCTGCTACGAGGGACAGCTAAAGCACGGGAGTTTTTTTTTATGAAACCATGAGCGCCCAAGTGCGTTCCGGAAGAAGGCGGCCTCTTTTCCACGCTCATAAGGCCGCGCGAATCTGACGACCGACGGAGACTTCAACGCCATCCTACGGCTGCGACGCGAACGAACACGAATCTCTCATTGGGGAATTTTCACGCAGCGGTCAGCTGTGAGAACGCAACGTGCCTGCCATCTGTTAAGGGAACGCCTTACTAAGGTGGGAATTTATTTTTCTTCTATTCGGAGAGGAATGAGGAAGGTGAGGAGATTTCGGAATGGGGAAGTGGAAAGGGGAATGAATTGGGAAGGAAGGCGGGGCGAAGGGACGATGATTGAGTAACGGCATAATATCATATTCGGCAGTCGATGCGGACGCATCAGCCAAAAGGCACCAACGGCTAGAGGAATTCGCCACCAGCGAAACCACTTCAACATTAGAAGTCTGATTTAATCGAAATTTCCATTAAGCATTTTGGCATATAGATCTTTCCAGTAATTTAAACGTTATTCCGAACGTATCTATAAAGCTTCCATTCTCGACACGATTTCGTCAATTCATTCAACGACAAGATTCAATAGATATCTTGAATTTTTATTTCGGACTGGACAATGAAAAATAAATATACCCCTCACTGGTTATGAATAAACAGTATACTTTCTCCTCAACCCTTTATGAACAACCAATATATTATGGACGACTCGGCCATCGAAAAGTCGGCAGAAATGCAGAGTGTGACCCGGTGGAGAACCCGAATAGCCTTCACCAACGCAATATATATATTATGATTGATGTCTCTATAATGTGGTCTATTGTAATAGTCAGAAGTGACCTATATTTAAAATAATAATTTATTCTCATTAGATTGCATTATTATTCAATAATTATTTTATTTGAAACATGGGAGTGTCACCAATTTAATGAAATATCTATCGCCAATTTAGTTCCGCGGTAAGAATAGAGACTTAATGTTCCGAGTTCCTATGTGGGTTGGAAACACCAGCTGAAACAAACGGATTGATTTTCTAGATGTAAAGTCTTGTCTTTGGTGATACATGAATAGAAACTCAATCTCCTGCATATAGCAAGTTTCACGGCACTTAAAAATTTGTACGGCATGAGGTTAATCGTCCTCTATCAAAAGTAGCGTTTCAGATTAAGGTTAGGTTAGGAACTTATTAGGTGAAGGTTATTGTTAAATATTTTGTTTCATATTTAAAACGTTAAAAATGAAAAATATGTGTCAAAAATACGTTTTGCACTTTCCAGTTTTCTTTTTTTATCAGCGTCCTGATATTAGACGGTCGGCACTTTCCTGCTACTGTCCGAAGATTCCCGCCTTCAAATTCAAACATGCCTGTGAAAAGAAAAGCTAAGCCCAAGTGTAATCTTTCTGAATAACAAAATCTTCTGATAATGTCCAGTCAGCGCATTGAAATTGGCACTATGCCGTGATTACACTCGTAAAGCATACATGCACAATACTAAATGATAGGAATAACTTCCTTTATACCTATCACAGTACACCCGATTCCTCTATAAAATCAACCTTAATACGAAAATCCCACGCACCCAACCAGAAACTGAGGAGGGGGAAAATTTTAAATGGTTACTGTCAAATTGATATTCTCCTGCTTGCAATTGAAGATGATAATTCAAGATCCAATTAAATGAAATGTGAATTCAATACATACACACTATTGGAATTATATGCTAAGCATGCGAATGAATGAATCCAAAAATGCAGCAATGCCAGCAAATGTGACTTAAAAGTTAATGAGTGTATGACAGGCAAAAATACCTGTTAAACAGATACATATATAAGTTAAAGCTCAAGTTAAATATCTTCCATCAGAAGTTACTCAGATATTGAAATGACTATTAACTCAATGAACTGTGAGAGTTCAATCGTCGGCGACAAGTAGTTTCATCACCACCTTCAAGAGGCATTGGAAAACTGCTTTTATGTTCGACTCCGAATTAGGAACGAATGCGAATCCAGAAGAACATTTTCCCCCTAAGCGCAAAATGCGATTGTGGGTGGTAGCAGGAATAAGATATATGATAATAAACTATATTCAAGAAATAAAACTCTCACAACAGTGGATCTCAATAGAATCACGAAGGATATTCAGGTCTCAGTATGAGAACGTTAGGCAGGATGTCGGATTTCGTCACACATCTAAGAAGAAGGACGATCCTCTCAAAGAGCGGTAGTAAAATGTTAAATTTTCCCCGGAATTTACGATGAAAGAATTGCTCACGCTGCAATTCCAGATAGACAAATAAAATTCGACATATCTGCAACTAATTCAACCATAAAGTTAAAAAAAAAGGAAATTTACGTTTGAAAAAAGGGAAATTTTTGTTGGCGGTAGTATCTAAAAAGGAATCCAAGACACAGGAAAATGAAAACATATCGTATGACACTAATACTGATCAGAATTTTATTCTGACGATACGACTAGTTTCGATGCTTTGGAGTCTTCCACACTTGATGCAGACGCCTTCAAGTCGAAAATAGTCGTGCAGTCAGAATAAAATTCTGTGGAATATTGGTTAGTGTTTTGATCTTTCACTTTCCTATGAACATGAATTTCCACCTAAATAGTTCAGCCTAAAATCATCGAGTATATGAATCCAAGATTTTTTCCGAAGTATGATTTTACGCCCGCTCATGTTCAGTTATTTTTTCTTTAGGAGACGGCGACCAGGGTAGGATCGGGTGCAAGTCGCCAAATATTTTTAGGATTCCTGATACAATAAATTCCCCAAGGCCACCCATCGTCGGCCTTTGCGTCATAAAATGGGCAAGATTTGTTTCCACCACGATTTCGAAAGTAAGCGGTCATCTCCCTTGTGGAAAAATGCGAGAAAAAGAGTTTGAAAATAAATTTTTTTTCGATAATTTTCACGGTTTCGGGCTTCTCTCGTGGAATTTTCCCAACTTTTGGAAGAAAAATAAATATAGTTCGGAAATGAAAGAATAACTTTGTTTCCACAGTTTTTTTGTTTTAACATTTTCAAACGATCCTGGTTACGACATTTAATGTCATCGGCCGGACTCGGAGAGGGAGCCCTCTGGTCGAATGTACATGAAATCACAAGGCCCTGTACAAAACTAAAATTTAAACTTATAAGAAAATTTTAAAATTTTAAAATAAAACACTGTGAAAAATACTGCTTCGCTAAAGCGTCGAAACTAGTCATGTCGTCAGAATAAAATTCTGAGCAATATTATAGTCATTTCATTTTTCCTGTCTCTTGGATTTCTTTTTAGATACTGCCGGCAACAAAAATTTCCATTTTTACAAACGTAAATTCCCATTTTTTAACTTTATGGCTGAAATAGTTGCAGATATGTAGATTTTTATTTGTCTATATGGAATTGCAGAGCAAAATTACTTTGTTATTCTTTCACTCCAACAAGGATCGATTTCACAAAGTTACTCCAGAGCCAGCAATCATGTTACTTCCTTAACTTCGTAAATTTCACTTAATATATTTCTTCCAGGACCATGGTTCGATACTTTGTATCATCCACGTGTGAAGATGACGCATACCAACTCCTGAAGATGATAAAAGGTACCGAAACCATAGTTGTAAAGTAAATTTTGACATAGTTGTGCAGTAAATATTGAGTGGAATTTACGCAGTTTATTAATTTTTTTCCTCGAATTTTCGATCAAGGATCGACAGTAGAGACTTCCAACGAAAGGATATGGGGTGCGCGAAGTGGCAATGGGACATCAAGACTCGGCGGATCCTTCGTCCTCTTTTAGGTGGGCTATCCCCGGGCGGAATTTCATTTCGGCGGGACGATCCGCAGAGGGAGGGAAAAAAATGCGATCTACGAATTGGTCTGAGGTCAGAATTTTGGGAAAGTCGACACACATCGTTCGTCCCTCGCGCATCCTTTGCCTCGTGCCAATCTGCGCCCTCCCGGATTATGCCCCGGGATTCACCACGGCGGAGGCGGGGGAGGGGGGATGAGGGAGGGAGAGAGGGGTGGGGGAAGAAGGGGAGTGAGAAGGGGGAGGATGAGACTCCTGGAAGAAGGAGACGGATGCCTCGAGGAATTCTGAAGCCGGGGAGGAGGATATCGTCCCTTCGAGGTCAACGAGGCTGGCTGGATGAGGATGGGCACACTGGGGGT
>WURS02436281.1:0-15340 GCA_011762765.2 Rhinocypha anisoptera | reverse complement strand
AATTGAAGAACTGTGGAGAGTGATGTCAAACGTGACCTTATGGTGGTGGATATGAAAATTAGCATTAAAAATACGAGGATATCAGATACTTCCAAGAAGTCATGCTTGAAACTTTTTTTTTTAGCGAAAACTAGTCATCAAGGATACCTTTGGGATGTGAAGAGTGAAATGCACACAAAATCAATTAAAAATATTCCGCTACGCCACCACCTCTTCTCTAATGGATTTTTAATCCCATTGTGCCACAGCGTTTAACGTCTTGGTATTACATGGTCCTGGTAAGTTGTACATGGTTCTAGAATGGCATACAATGGAGCAGGTAGAAAAGTATACAAAATTGAGAAGCATCATTGAGGAAAATGGACGTAGTGGCCAGGACATTAGACGAAGAATTTAATGCATTTGCAAACTAGACCTTTGCTAAAAGAAAGGAGTTGATGAGAGGGAGATTAATTAAAAACTTATTAGTGAAAAAAATAGTGAGTTAGTGTGTTAAAATTAGTGTATTAGTGAATTAAAATATTAGTGAAATCATCACATGGAGCGTAGAATTATATGGATCCGAAACCTGGTCCATGAGGAAGGACGATGCGCATAGATTGGAGGCTTTTTAGATATGTTTGGCAACGGGTGGAGAAGGTGAGGTGGACGGAGAGGAAAACTAATGACGAAGTGCTAAGAATGGTAGAGGATGAGAGGCGATTACTGCGTGAAATCCGAAGAAGGCAGGGACGGTGGAAGGAGGGGGTACTCAAGAGGAAACGGGTTGTTGAAGGTTCAAATGGAGGTTAGTATGTTGGGTAAGTGAGGTAGGGGTAGGGAGGGAATAGGGATTTTGGATAGAATGACAGGTTGTGGAAAGTATGCAGTTTGAAGAGGGATTAAGTTAAGATCTAGCGGGGAAAATCTAACCTTAGGCACATCAAAAATCTACCTTAACCGGTAGATTACCCTTCACAATTCCCAATTTCAGTCGACCGTTACTTTATAGCTGGATTTACACGTAATAGTTGAATGCTATGACAGCCGATTATTATCACGACCACTATCGCTCATCGTTGTGGTAAGTGTTTACGCGGAATAATAGTAGAAAGGCGGTAAACGTCGCCTCGTGGGCACAATGGCGTAAGAAATTTATAAGAGAAGAATTATCGGCATTCCTACGATCCATTTTTTGTGCATTTCACACTTCATAATCCAAAGGCATTCATTCATTCAACCTGTTGTGTTCAATGAAACATAAAATATCTCCCCAAGAGTAATCTCGCCTATGAATGACATTTTGAAGTTATGCGCTCTTCACAGACGACAAAAAGCTGTCATATACGCTCGTTTACGGTGAGAAGGTTTCTACCGACATTGAATTTGCATTCCCAGAGTCAGAATATATTTATTCATTTCCAAATTTATTTACTTTTCATTAGTATGGTATTTAGTTTTACATGACTGAAGGGAAAATTGTGAAGGATAGATAAGAAACAAGTTAAAACAATGATCAGCAGGTGGAGTAAGGAAAACAATCATCAAATAAAACTAATAGAGGACACTATTACGGAAGTGGAAGAATTTTATTACTTAGGAGGCAAGATAACTAATGATGAAAGGAGCAAGAAGGAAATAAGAAGCAGAATATCCCAAGCGAAGAAGGTCTTCTTCGCTTCCCTTCTGTAAGTACTACCAATAGCCTTAGAAAGGGAATCTTAAGATGAGAATCACTTTTAAGAGTTAAAATTGTAGAGCATATATCATTAAGTTTTGGAAGGGAGTAGGAGGAAGGAACCCCAGAGATAGGCCAAGATTGTATATGATAAATACGTATTGATGAATGTCTGCGTTATAAATCACGTCGGAAGTTGGAGGGAGGTTTGGAGGTGACATACGTAGAATAGCTTGGAGAGTTGCTACAAAACAATCTTCATGATGATGAATGAAGGGTGGAAAATTCAATAATAATTATGATGTATTTTAAATTGCTGTATTAAAGTCACAGTTGAGTATGTACGACATACATATTAGTCATGCTAAAATAATATAAGATATATAAATATAATAATGGCATATTTTGTGCAATGCTTGCTGCTGTGATATTCACCATGGCAGGAACATGACATCCTCTTCTATTATTGACACATATACATATTGACACCGGTCCCCCATATTGCATATCGCAGCAGCGCTCGTGATTTTTCCGCATTGTTCTTATACCAATGATAAGCCGCTTAAAAATACGACAGAGACTACTTTGACTAATGGGTCGAACCAGGGTGTATTACATTGAGAATCGATCTGTTCCAGAGTAGCAGTAGGTGCTTACTAGCGTTGACACGAATTAAGCTTGATAGTTCACAGTTACTGCAGTTATTATTACATTTAAACAGTAGAAATATATAACGATGTAAAATTCAATGTTTAACAAAACTTTTCGATTAGAAAAAGTTTTATTTAAAAAAGTTTGAGCATAACCTTTGAACCTCGAGCTTCTGGATCTGTTTTTTGAAAAAAACACTTTTTTTAGTAATAAATGCAGGTTTGGTCAATCAAGGCCGAACTGGATTAGGACTAAGACCTCGTCAGGAGTTACCATAAGTTTCGTAAATGACATTCATATACGACTTGGAGAAGAATTTATCAGAATTTCTTCTACCATTGAGCACCGGCCATCACCACCATCGATACATGTCTGAAAATTGTATGAAATATTTCCTGACTTGAAATGGGAGTATTTAATGAAGGAAGTGGTCTTGTACTGTCATTGAATATGAGTCAATAAGTCGAAATGTCAAGGATTTATCGGGTAGAATTGTCATAATTACCACATTCTAAGATAGTAGATAACACTGCTACACCGTTTATTTTTTTAGAATTAGATTTCCATTCGTAACAATTGAAATCAATGTAAAATATTCCTCGTCCTTATAAAAGAATCCTACACTACTCAAATTAAAAAAAAGAAAAATCTCTGAGTGGAAAATCGAAAAATTAGGACATCAACTAGAGAATTCGAATTTTATAAAGCCCAGTACAAACAATTGATAACAAAAATGATTTTTTTAGAAATCAAAATAAAATCCCGAATGATGTAAATAAGATATATCTTTAATCATTGGTTTTTGCTTATTTTTCTGTGCTAACATTCCCAATTCATTTATGGCTATTTCTACTTTGATGTGAGTTCAATATTTTTCGATATTCATTGTTACTTACGACCATCAAATGAAGAGAAACCAAATGAAGTTCAAAGAGTATCTCAATCGAGGTTTTTTTCCACATCGTCGAAATAACCTGCGCGCTCTCTGGCGCAGCGATTTAGCCCCCTCCTCTTCTTTGACCTTCAATCCCAAAGAAGACGTTCTCGGCGGAGGAATATTACCTTGGCCCAGAGTCTTTTACAAAGATCTTCGCTACTGATAAGGGACTGGGGAGGAAAAAAGCTACGGGGCACTCTCGGGACTCGTGAGCAACATGTCATGATTGGTGTGCATGAAGCACAGACTGGGAAAGGTTGTCGGTGACTCTTTTAAGGCTACATTACACGGTGCATGATTTCATGAATGAGCCTGCACATGATCTCGTCGGAAACGATACATTCACAACGGAATCGGGAATTGAAAATCGGTCTTACACAGTGCATGGCGTCCGTGCGTGTTAAGGCTGGAGGAGTCAGCGCAGTCGCATCGTTTAGGAGTCCCGCCAACCGCGTGATCACTGTTTTCACAATGCAAGTAACTAAGCAGGGTTTTACAACCAACTTAATACCGACGCTTGAATACTACCTTCCACCTCCATATTTCCTGCTAATTGTCACTAAGGGCTAGGTTAAATATTGCACACAGAAAATTTTTATAATGTAGCTGCTATAATACGTTTTTTAAATGCCTGTTTGTCACTGTAATATGCACTAAGTTATTATAATAAGATTTTTAGCTTCGAAGTGCTCCAGATTTCACATTAAAAACATGGCCGACGAGCGCTGATCATGCAAGCAACATGCATCCATGATGAGAAAAAATTAGAACATGTTCTATTTTTGCCGTGAATGATTCCGCTATTTTGTGAGATTTCGTTTCCGACGAGATCATCCAAGGGATCATATATGGTATTGTGCATCGTGTAAGGAGGCCTTTAGACTGGATCCGAGTCCCTGCCGAGGTATTTTTGGCTCTGCTCTTGTTAATAGTCAAGTCACTGAGAGGTCCCAGCTACTATTTCATAAGCACCACAAGGGGCACAGTAAATTTGGAAATGCCCAAATTTCCCCCTTTTTCACCTGCTTCTGGGGAACACTCATCAGTGGGTGAGACCCTTGGGTGGCCTAGAATGTCTACTAAGTTGGATTGATTTTGGCGTCACTTTGTGGAAAAGGTCCATATTATGAGAGACTTTGCTTTCCATATAAAAACTATTAAACAACTCGGAGTTTCAACTTATTCAGTATTCATCAGTCATCATACTTGATGATGACTGAATAAGTTGAAATCCCAGGTTGTGCAATACAGTTTTTATGTGGAAAAACAAACTTACTCTCATAATGCCGAGAAAGATTTTCGAATAAGTTCATAAAAGAAAAGGAGATAGGTTATATGGCGGGTGTCATCTGTCAACTTTTCTACTCACAACTGCTGAACAGCAGCTGAATGACCCGTCTGCAATCACCATGGTGTATAGAGGGTCCCTCGATACACCTTATGTAGTTGGTAATTGCAAGGTCAAGAGCTACATTATGGCCCCTGGAATGACTAGCAAAAAGGCGAAATTTAATATTTGTGGATAGACAATTCCCTCCAATTAAATGGTCTCCCACCCTGTAAATTCACTGCCCGGACGTCACGGAGAGAGAAATTTGTTGGTGGACTTTAAAATAAGATCGAAATGTAACAAGAAAGCGACCCTAATTCGTTACCATGGTAACACGATCGTCAAAGTAACACAACAAAAGAAAAGAGAAATCATGGAACTTTCACTGAAAATGAGATTTTAAAATACATTCGTCGTCCTAAGTGAATGTGGTGCTGCAATGAATTTCAAAGGTGATACCATCGCTAATGTTGAAATGTCATAGATCGAAGCGATCATCATCGTGGGACTTGTCACGTAGGGGCTCTAGGTTCCTCTCACAAACCTGAGTTCCGACAACATAGCTTTTCCCGACTTTTGCCAGCAAAAAATATGAAGTTGCTGCGGCCGCCAGAAACGCGTATACATCGCAACGAAGGCATCAACGGATACAAAGACTTTGCGAAGTTTTCACGTCACATTAACAAATCCAGCTTATCATGAACGACAATCGTGAATGTATGTGCTGCAAGAAAGTTAATTTACAGGATATAATATTTGAGCTCTTTCCCGAGTGATCTTCCACCAAAATAAAAATCCATATCTGTCGAAGCTGCGGTGGCAAAACTTCGTCTAGGCCGTAGCTCGTCGATTTCGAGACCTTCCTTAATAGGTCCTCTCAGTAGGCAATTCATTAAAGTAACTTTTGTTTTCTCCGTGTTGCGGGGTGAGGGAATTGTCGGCCACTTTTAAAACGTCTTTCTACACAGAATGGTAAACAGCGGCGCTTGACGTCGTCAAAATGAAAGCGGTCTTCACCGGATTTCTTCCTTGTCTCCCCAACCTTTTTCTGGGCCTCATCATGGGTCATTGTTGATGTCCTTCCCATTTATAGACACCTATCCGCGTTGTTTTTACTGTCACTGCGCTGCTTCTAGGCTTTACATGGTCGTCTTTCCCCGACTGAAATTTCTCCCCGATCAACTTCTCAAGAAAAGGGGTATTTTTAATAGCCGCACCGATACCGGCAACCTTGAGAAAGATGAAAATCCAAAATTAACAGAGGGAAATAAAAAAGTATAAATGGATCTAAGAAACCACCCAGTCGGATCAACCATTTAGACAAAAATTTGGTCTACTGTAAAGATTAAAACAAGATTTAATTTAACAAATACGTGGCAATTGAATTATGGAGCAAAATAAATGGGCTACGGCGCTATAGAGAAATGAGATTCATGGCATTGCATACAGAATAGGCAGTGCTGAATTACGTTACTCCGAAAATGCCGATTGTCTACGGAGACTCTCTTTCGTCTAGGAATTTTGAATTAGGAACGCACGTTATAGCAATGTGAGAACCACCATAAAGATACTCAAATATTCGAATGGTAGAGAAAACGTAATTGAATTTTTAAAATTCTTTCACATTCGTTAAGAATATCTATACATGATGATGATTAAACAACGATTAGAGATCAAAATCAACATGGTCACAGGTTTGATTAAGAAAGATAATGTATATATTTTGTAGTTATTTTGCATTCATGTTAATAATATATAATTTGACATTGTTCCCGCATGACACGAATAAGGCTTTGCCTTCGATGTTTTGCATGCAAGTAGTTTCCTTTTATGTGATTAATTTCTAACGTTGCATTTGGGAGTGAAAGTTTGGTGGATTCTCACCCCCTGCTAGACGCCCTTTCGGTGGCTTGTAGGGTTACCAATAGAAGTAGAACTCTTTCCATACACATTTGGGGCGTCCTGCTGAACTTACATATGTGGATTTCGTATAACATCACAAGAATTATTATTATTATTCCATTAAAGTATCTTGATTTTCCGAAGAAATTTAGATAGTTCTTTGGCCCTTAATCCCAAGAAGCGGCAATTATTCGCGAACTCATCCTATATTCAAAGTACTCCCCTTAGGAAGCTATACACCGATGCCAGTACCTATGTAACCCTTCGAAGCAACTTTATAACCGTTCTGGAGTGGCCTTCAGAGCTTCCGTCGTATTAGCCTCGATGTCCTCAATGCCATCAAAATGTCCTTCCGAAATGTCTTTGATTTTCGGGTAAAGAAAGAAGCATGGTTAGAAATCAAAAACATCGTCCTTCCTCGCCAACTGGTCTGTGCATAATTCAATCCTCCTTCACTTTTGTTCAACTCTTTTGGGATCATTTTTGTACACACCATGCGCATGTCAACATCTTCAGTTAGATTTTTTATCATCGTCTTCTCTTTCAATTTGCATGCAAAATGTGACAAATTTCCTCAATGTTTTCCTCCGTTTGGTTTGTTACTAGCCGCTCTACCCTATCTGAATCAGTAATTTACTCCCTCTCCTCAGAATATCTTTTAATTCATTCGTATACCGCTTCTTTTCTTCATGGAATTTCCGCCATAAACCGACGCTAACCTTACCAGTATATAACTCCCACTCTGGTCCAGTTTTAAAAGAAATTTAATTCCTGTTCATTCCTTTAATTCCACATCGGATAGTTTCATGACAGCGCGATACTTTTGCCCCGTGAGTCACCATTTGGAGGCTAGAATTAAGAAGGTACATTTCAAAGCCAAAGAACGTTGTAAAAATTGTTTTTTTCTTAAGTACCACACCTGAATTTCTTCAGTTGCAAAATGTCTTATCACGTATCGACGGACCGAGGTCATATATCGTCCATCCTGAAGTGCACACAACCCGGAGTGCATGAACTGACAACCAACGAAATAATTCGGAGCTGAAAAAAGACGTTATATCGGAAAAGAGAGCGTATTACGACGAAGCATGACTTCGCGCCTCGTCACTCTTCATGCGAAATGGAAATTCATACGATGGCGATATAACTTGTCAGTGTTTTTATTACCGCAACGGCATCGGGTCTTCCTTTAACAAAGCCATTATGATCTCTACTCATTCTTGCCACTTGTTTGTCCTAATATCCACATTTTCTTGATTATTCTTGAATCTAGGTATCTTGGCCATATACGAAATTAATCTTATAAACCTTTAGTTCTCACATACTGTAGGCATTAATACTTCTTTTTAGGCATTAACAACGACTTAACGAAATTATAGCCGAACAAGTTTCTCATAAAAATTTCTTTTGAGCACATAAAATGTATACCACCCATCTTTCCTTAAACACTTAAATTTTCTACCCTTACTTCCTTGGTGCAATCGATTTTCCTTAATGCTCCTGCTGCTACTCTTTTCCAGAATTCCTAGGCCTACGCTGCACTCATTCACTTTGCCTTCCCTTTCTGAACCTAAATTCAAGGGGCATATGTAATTTAAATGCCAATAAATTCCTTCACATACTCTTTTCATGTTTCCTGATTGCATGTCCAATTTCCTCCATCATATTACACAAATACTCGTAGCTAGGGCAATCTACCTCCTCGCATTTACGGTCTCCAAAATTTGATGATTGACTTTGGCCTTTTGCTTTTCTAGTAACGTATTACTTGCGCTTTCTTGTGATTATTTTCCATTCCGTAAGCCTCAAATTGAACCCGTAAAGCACTCGGTAAGGGCTGCACGATCTTGACTGTGTTACAACCAAACTCCACTCCGTCGAAGGTTTTTTTTCCGAAATCCACGAAACAATGCGAAGACATCCAGGTTAGATTCTAAATTTCTTTCCATCAACATTCTCATTAACGCAAGGGCATCGCGTGTGCCTCTTCCTTTCTTTAAGTCCTAGTTATCTTCACCTAGAATCTCATTTGGCCTATTCTCCAACCTTGCACTGATGATCCTCCTCACATTTTGTAGCATTTTTATTTTTTGGTATGGCAATCAATACTTACTTAACAAATTCTTCTGGCCAGACACATTCCTAAATAGACACTACGAGTTAGGCCATTGAATATCTGCCTCCCAACTTTTCCTATGCATTAAAAAATCTCCACTAAAATATTATCTACACTAACTAGCTTATTAACATTTCACTTTCCTTAATGCTTTTTGTACTTCCGTGTTTAAGATTCCGGTCCCAAGCTACTCTCATCCCCCTTCTAAAGATGCTTAGGCATAAGCGTCGTCACGGGGAGGGGGGAGCTGCCCCCCTATAAAAATGAATGGCGAACAAGGAAAAAAGAAAATGGAGAACTTACGAAAAAAAAGGTTATAACTAAGTCTGTTTCTTATTTTATTAAAGGATACACAAATATTGTTAACAAATATACAAAATTAAATATAAATAATTTCCTAATAATATAAATGTTTTAGTCCATTATACTAGTTCGTATCTGCTTCTTTACCAGTAGGCTCCATAGAATTTTAAGCTGCTCCCCCCAGCTTGGAGGCTGCGACACCCCTGCGTTCTAATATGCTTACAGTAACTAATATGCTGAGGTCTAATTACTGTATAGTTTCTCCACGTAATTCCTTGATAGCGTGGAGATTTTTTTTCGGTGCGAACGAAAAATATGTATTTTCTAGTGATAAGATGTTTCAGTCAGGTGAGTAGAGATTTGGCCTGTCATTACGGCAAGAAACGTGATCACCAATAACCTAAGTCATTGTTGCTTTTGAGAGTTCCGGCTCAAATACTGTCCTTAATTTCTTACCGACCGGTCTTTACATGAAAATATTGTAACATTTACCGCCGCTTAATTAATTATCAACGGCGTCCGACATAACCGGTAATAAATGTAATAACCGGTGCCGACCGGGTTAGCCTGGTGGGAAGCGTGCTCGCCCGCTAACCCAAAGGTCGCGGGTTCGAATTCCGCCCAGGGCATGGATGTTGTGTTTGTCCAGATGGTTTTTTTGTATCGAAGAGGTGCGAAATGACCATAGCCGTCGAAGCACCCTATAAACAAAAATACCACAATAACCGGTAATAAATGGACAACCGGTATTACTAAACTAATTAATGGGACTTAATTTAAATTTCTATTTCTTAACTATAGCAATTTATGAAAAATTCATTAGTATCTATAAAACTCACCTTTACTTTTATTTTAGCGTAAATTTTGCACAGAAATACAGAGCGCCACACAAGCTTTTACTTATGCAGAAGAACGCTTTGGTAAAATATGTAAGTCTCATTTCAAAGTCGGCAGAGACTAGAAGTTTCGAAAAAGTTTGATGTACAGGAAGAATATAGTTACATTCAATATCACTTTTGCTAAATAGGCCTGGATTAGACCTTCACAAGAGTCATAGCCTACAAGTCGAGAAGGGAACGATTTACTTTCCGGCCAGCAGTTCAATTGGATGCCCTGGGGATATGGGTATGGAAAAGGAGGGAAGGAGTGAGCTGGAATGACAAACTGAGGAACGAGGTGTTGATGAGAGCAGGTGAAAAAAGGGTCTTTATGGAAAAGACAAGAAGAAGAAAGAAGAACTGGATTTTACAGAGCTTGGGAAGAGAATGTTTATTGGTACCTGGGACAGAAGTTGCAGTGGAAGGAAACCTGGGAAGGAAGGGAAACATATGCTGGGTAATATCAAAGTAAGAGGAAAGTATGTGGATATGCGAAGAGAATAGCTGAGAGAAGACGGATTGGAGAAGGCACCCATGAGGAAACCTGACGATGGGTCAGAAAAACATATGGTGATGAGCATGGGTGGTGAGGTAGGGTGAAAATAGCTGGCAAGGGATGGTTGGCTTTAAATAAGGCGAATTTATAGGAATAATGTATTCAGAAAACGGTTCCACACTATGACAAATTACTAAACAAGATAAAAAATATTTTTAAAAATAGTGTGGGTATTTTTTTACATTACGTTGCCATAATTTTCCTTTTAGAGCGAACATTTGCTTTTTTTAGATGTATAACGGAAGTTACTTTCTGGAAGAACCTAATATTTAACAGGCCATTTAACAAACCTTAAATTTTACCCACAGTACACAACCCGAATCTCTTGTCTCGCGATACTAGTTTCAGAATTAGCCAACTTCAGCCAATCACCTCCACGCACATGAATGAACATCCAAATGGGCTATTGTGTCAAATAAAAACTATTTCTGACAATTCACCCTCCTGTCGAAATCTATTCTTTACTGCACTATACAAAGTCTGAAATATTTTGAACGGAGATCCAAGGATTCCGAGGTCGGCTGTGTGGCGATTTAACGAGTTGGTATGGTAGTATAAATGGAAATGAATGAATCTAATTTTAAAAGAAACATTCAAATACTAATACTGCATTTTGCACTAAATTTTTAAGTTAAGACTGGACAAAAAACTTCTCGTTAATACAGTGGTACAAATTTTGTGTAACCAGAAAAACGACACACGGGGTCAGCCTCAAGGCCATACTTCTCTTCCCCCAGGCGAGGGCACAAGGAATATGAATTAAGTACAAATATTTACTTGAGTTTAGATATACCTGGTCAGCTAAAATTGCATGAAAATTACGGGGAAGAATGGAATTTAAACGACATTTACTGTCTTGTGTAAATGACGATTTGATAAAAACAATTTTCCGTTGAAACTTGTCAAAAAATATGAAATAGGAAGAATGTTTTCAGGGGTTTTATTTGCATCTGAGAGAATTACTTTATAAAACCAAAGAAATATTGCTCCCAGATAGGATATGCTGAAGAATATCCCCTACGCACCATATTATTGAAGAGATTAAATAAAAATTATTTTTGGATACAAGTGCTAATGCGTGAAATTCTTACTTTGTTTAAAGTACTTAAAAGGTTAAACGCAACACAAAGCGTATATTGTTTTCCTCGATGACATGGTAGAATGGTTCTTTTTACACCTGGATGATTTAAATTTTTTTTTGCTTCATGCTGGGATTCATCAATGGCCTGAGCGGAATCACGATTTAGAACATTAAACCGTGCAACAGCTGGGAAAACGAGTGTTGCGCGTAAATGACTCCGAAAAAAAATCTTCTTGGAACGTGGAATATCGAAACTCGATGACTAACGAATAAAATCATTGCATATGACTTCTTCGTCCTTGAAATGCAAGCGAAGCACTAATGATCAGCTATCGATTGACAGTGATTGAATGGGATGTGGTCGTGTGAATTAACGACTGATGTTAATCGCTTAATTGTCCCTTTTCCAGCTAGTTAAATTTAGCATATCGCATTATTCAACTTAAAGTGTTTACGAAAGGTATTCGCGAATAATTTATAATATTTATCAGCAGAAATTCATACTGACTTGTTCTCATTAAAAATCTTAATCCCCGACCTGTTATAAATTTAAGAAAATATCATCAAATATCACCATAGACTAAAGAATACTATTCTTTTGTCTATGGTATTACACTCTCGGTGACTTTAACTGTTTCAGGGGAAATTACATAGGTATTCCTCGCCACGAATGAAACATTTCAATGTGGCAAACGAACGACTACGCAAGACTTTAGCTTTCACAAGAGTGATTAATTCTCTGGTTAAATCATTTTGCTACATAGGATTAGCTGAGAGTAAATTTAGCTCCCAATGATCGAATGAGTAGCAACTATCTAAAAAATTAAATATGATTCATAACTTGTATCAATTCCTGATATTTTTAGACATTAAGAAAGGAATATTTAAAACTAGTAAAAAGAAAAAAATCACACTGCACGCGTACAAGATATGTCAACAGATTTTGGAAACTGATCGCTCTATTTTACCTCATTGCTAACTAATTGATCAGAGCGTTGAGTGGACATCAATCAACACCCTTGAAAGAGAGATAATTATTGGCCTCCAAATATTTACTAACTTTAGAACACCTATGATAACCGTCGCCTCAAATCCTGTTTTTGTCATAAAAGTACGGATGGGAGACATCCGAAACCGTTGGAAGTAGCGATTTCAACATTTTTCATTAGGTTATTATAGCTACTCATTTGTTTGATATTTTTGTATTAGCAACAATTGTTATTATTTATGTTTTTGGATTTAAAATATAGTTCATTGTTAACCGTAGTAGAGGAAGAATAAATCTCATCAAGTGATTATTCATAACCAAGGTAAAAAAAGTGTTTTACTGCCACAAACCTTACAACACAAACTCCCCTATAATTAGTTCAAATGTAGATTAATTAAATCACTGTGAAAAAAACACATACACGGGATATTTTATTCAGAGAGGCTATAGCGTAAGGATCATGTGTTGCAAAAGAATGATACAGGACTCTGGAGTATGACGCGGACAATGGCAGGGCCGGATTATGGACAGTTCAAACTCAGGATCGGGAAATGACAAAAAGAAAAATCGGAAGAAGAAAATTTAGGAAAAAAGATGCGATAAGGTGGATAGAAGCAAAGGGACCCTGAAACTAGAAAGTCGAGTATGTATTCCAAGCAACAAGTTTCATCCTACTCTACCAAACGATGTGACTATGTTCTGTTTGGACACAAATCCATATGAATCATTACTGAAATCTCCTTTGATTTAAATGGTATTCGCTCTTGGGAGTAGTTAATGGAATTAAAATAACCCAGCATGAGCACAATCATGAAAAGAACATTTATTTATTTTACCCTTCATTAAAAAGCATATAAGGCGCGGGAATTAATTACAGTGCCATTCACAGCTTATGCAGGTGTTTAAATACACCGTTAACGCCCACCTCAATTTTTATAATGTCTTATCAATGCATGAGAGTAGATTAGTCGAGTGGGTAAAGCGTTCTCCTATTACCTGAAGGTTGCCGCCACAAAGTCTGGAGCGGGGATGATTACCTACTGTTTTTTTCTAAGGCGAAAACATTATGCCACGTGACGTCAAATGTCACAGCACTTATAATACACCCACACTAGCATCAATAAACGGGAGTCTTCAACACAAGCGTCAGTTTTCACCGGGTGCCACCTATACAGAAGGAATGGGGCAAACATTTAAGGAAAGGGACTTCGTTTTTTGCGTAGGCCATTGTAACAAAAGTTAATTTTTAATTTTCGCTTGGGAATGATGTCGCGTTGCAACAAAACCATGGTCAGAAAATAGAAATAAATTTATAAGTGGAAATTGTAGAGAGTTTCATCGAAATTTTCCAATGCCGTGTTTTTTATTGCATAAGAAGAACGTTTATGTATCCGAGAAATAATAGTTGTATTAATAGAGATACAACTGCGGTGAAGGTATTCTGTTTTCTTTGGCCTGATCTCATAAAAGTAAACTGTATAGGAATAAAATTCCAAGAAGTAAGATTTTTCGAAATCTCTAGAAAGAACGTAAGAGACCGCACCATACGAACGAATATTTGACGCAAAAATGTCTGACTGAAAATTCAATCACTAATCTCCAAGTAACTGGTTGGGAATGCCACCACCATTAACGTCGGATTATTTTGTGGCATTATGGGGACTAAATGTGACTTTACCCACTCTTTTCTACCTTTCCTCCCGGTCTGAAGAACCTGATAGTGCTGACTAGACTTGAAAACACTGTCAGGCTGAAAACAATGGCGGAGAAATCGGCCTACAATAGATTGAGGACATTAAGCGACAAAGATTGCGTCTATATGAGGGATGTACATGTGCGCTATATGTGCGATGATTATTTCAGTTTTATGTTTATTTACCTGGCGTTATATGTCTGATGGTTATTTCAGGGTGATGTTTATTTACTTGCTTTGTTGTGGTTGCTAAGTGTATAAACAAACAGAAGATGGAGAGTTGGTGTTAAGCTTTGACGAAGTAGATCAATAAATACTGCACTAATATATTAGAAAATTTCTTTTGTTATATGTGATAATTCTATATACTAAATCCATAAATCTCTAAATATATTTCGTGGCAGAAGATCTTCAAGCACGATTTCCAGACTGTTATTCGACAAACCTTGAACAAAATTCGGCTTTAGCAAGGCAAGCTTGGTGTCACTAGCAGAGAAGTCAACAGTTTAGTAAAATATCGGCCAATTTGAAGATTTGGATTCGAATTCTTTTTCAGATCGATGATTTATATTACATCAAATTTCACTTTAATAGATTGGTTTTTAATAATACTGCGTATAAGAATGGAAAGTTCCATCCTTTCGTCTCACCCTCTATCTCAGAAACGGTTTGGTCTGGAAATACGTAGTAACTATGAGGATCTTATGAAACTTACATTTCCATAAAATTCCCTATCCGATTGCAGGAGAGAGTTTCACCAAGTTTGTAGGCGATATTCTACTTTTCAAAGAGCCAAGGTTTCCTTTCTACATTCATCAAAAGAAGAAAAGATTGACTTCAACGGAATAAAACAAATCTACATATGACGAATATTTCGTGTTATATGATGGATTATTTTAAAAATGGACGAAGCCAATCGGATGTTTCATATCTTTCTGTCCGTTACCAAGGCAACTGTCAATGACTTTCGTTACAGCTACGTTTTTTATAACAAACTTCTTGAAAGTAGATAAAAAAGAGTGAAAAAGAAGGTCCGAAGAGCCTATTATAGCTGACCAACTTCAAACAACCCCGTAACAAAATTTATATTACCCCAGCAATAATATTATAGGTATGTTACCTATATTTCCCTCTCTATCACTCTTTGATCCCGAGAAACAAAGCCAATATTAGGCGAAGCATTTAAAACAACAGGTGTCGGACACGTTTTTGCTAGCGATCGTTGCGATAGGCGCACTGCGAAAACTG